>SZWC01008276.1:61604-83465 GCA_023375785.1 Penium margaritaceum
ATAGATGGATGTGGCCTTACTTTTTAGGTGAGGTGTGATCCTCTCGATTGTTTGGTGTGCTAGCCATGGACACATGGCAATTTCCCATGTGATTGTGGGTGAGGTGACCACTAGGAGTGTGACATGAGAGCATGCTCTAGCTCTCTAGGTCGTGTGTGAGAGGACAGCCTGCTTGCTAGGCTGATTTCCTCTCTTGTGTGAGCTTCTAGTGTGGTGTGAGTGAGACTTGGCCTCCATGGCCAAGGAGTGTGGCTTGTGAGAGGGCAGACTTGCCCATGCTCTTACTGCTTATGTACTGCCTTGTTTTGCGTCATGTAACAAGTATTCAAGAGTGCATCCCATGCCCTTTCATGCCCAAGTGCTCGCTCTTCCATTGATGACCCTCTCTCCAAGATCCAACAGGGGTGGACCCCTTGCGTTTGGTCTACTACACGAATTTAGACTACGCTGGGGATGTGGAAAAGCGGGAGTCCATATCAGGATATGTGTTCTTCCTCGCTAGTATAGCAGTCTCGTGATGCAGCAGGAAGCAGGACTGCGTCGCCACCTCCACGATGGAAGCAGAGTACCCTACTGACTTTAAATTTTGATGATTAATCAGTTGTGAATTTAGATATATTTGATTTTGACGCCTGGGTAATTTAGTCTTGTTTTCTTGGAATTTGTCAAAAGGTTGTGTGTGGTACCTTGAATTCGGCGACAAGTCCAGCACAACTTTTCCAATTCGGCGAAAAATATAGTCCGTTTCGTGGCATTTTTGGCAACATTTCAGTGTCAATTGACAAAAGGATTGTCAAGCTCACAATACAAGCTTTCCAATGAGCCAAAGATCGTGAAGAACCAACGGTCGGATTATGAGTTATGCCTAAAACAAGGTCGGCCTGTGCAACTTCCTTCTATTGAAGTGAGACAGTCGCCTTGTGCTGGCCATAACTCCCTTGTTTCTTTGTCAAATTTTGAAAGAGGCATATGAAAATTATATTATTTTTCTAAAGCTTTCCAGTGGTGCAATTTGTTTTGTTTTCTATACGTAAGTTTAGGAGAAAAGCCATTTACAAAGTCGCTGGTCTGAGCTGGAGTAGGGGCAGCAGCATACCCAGTTTTCAGGAGGGCAGATCTCCCAAAATCCCCTGTTTATGACCCTGTTTAACGTTTTTATCTGCACGTTTTTTAGCTGAATTTTCCAGTGGTGGGCTCACTTTTTCATACTTCCCAGTCTGCTGGTCTCCACAGTCCATTTTCTATCAGGCAGTTTTCTGGCAGAAGCAGGGGT
Organism: Penium margaritaceum; assembly: GCA_023375785.1. Taxonomy (NCBI): domain Eukaryota; kingdom Viridiplantae; phylum Streptophyta; class Zygnematophyceae; order Desmidiales; family Peniaceae; genus Penium; species Penium margaritaceum. Next base: position 62,878 of record SZWC01008276.1, read on the forward strand.
AGCGCGACCGTCCAAGGACAGCGCGGAGCATGACCAAAGCTCAAACGGCAGCAGCAGCCATTGTGACAGCCACCCATCCTCTTGAGAGGCTGGAAGGACGTGCCAACTTTGCTTCTTAGAAGATCCGCACCCGCCTTCTCTTGGAGGAGCAGGGCTTGTGGGAGGTGGTGAGCGCCGAAGAGCCAGCTCCACTTCTGCAAGCAGTGGGCACCGCCGCAACGCAGGTGGTGGGGCACCACCGCAGAAGGGTGCAGACGGTGCAGGTTCATCTGCAGTTGCAGCAGCAGTGTCGGAGGAGTGGAGGAAGAAGGACAGGCAGGCCTACAGGCTGCTTGTCAACACCATCTCCAACCCGCATCTCTAGTATGTGAGTGAGACGGTAACGGCAAAGGAGGAGTGAGAGGCATTGTGCAAGAAGTATGAGAGTACGGATCTAGCATTCTTCATGCTTTTTTAGGAGAAGATGATGGCATTGAGGATGCATAGTGGTGAGGGAATGGAGGCGTATCTAGAGAGAGCCAAGGGGCCAACCTTGCTAAGCAGCTAAAAGCAGCCGAGAACCCTGTTGATGAGACTTGCTTTATCCTCCTCTTGCTGAGGGGTCTCCCCTCAAGCTACGACACGATGCGGGAGACGCTAGAGTGCCAGCCTACTCTCGGCCTCAACTTCATTTGCACTCACCTGGTACAATTAGAGCTGTGCCGCAACGCAGTGAAGCGCAACGGCGGTAGCAGCGGGACAAAAGTAGCCTTTGTGTCCATGGGTAACAACAACCAGTAGCAGCGGTCAGGGCAGCAGAGAGACAAGAAGAAAGGCAAGTGCCACTACTTCCAGGAAGAGGGGCATGACAAGAAAGAGTGCTTCAAGTTCCAGAGGGACCAGAAGGAGCAGCAGAAGTAACAGCAAAAGCAGCAGTCTCCACAGCAACAACAACAGTCTCCACAGTAGTAGTAGTAGTGACAGCAAGGTCAGGAGTAGCAGCAGCAGATACATGCTAGAGTGCGCCACTTTGGAAACATGAATGTGGCCAAGGAGGTACGCGACCGCCACTTCATGGCGAAATCCGACCTGTCGCAAGTGGAGAAGGCAGACTTGCATGGTCCAAGGACTCAGGGTGCACCAAGAGTTTGACGCACCACAAGGAGTGGTTCACGCAGCTACTGTCCATCCCTCCCCGCCCCCTTGCACTGGGTGATGATCGCATGGTGTATGTTGAGGGGATTGGGTCCCCTGCACCCTCCCCACTTTTGGGTCACGTTTGGTGATGGGGTGTGACGAGGTCGAAACCTGTCCGCGGACCTGCAGTCAGAATTTTGACCAAGTCACCGAGTAACAAAACGAACTACTGAGTCTCGGACGCCGAGCCACGTTTTTGGATTAGTCCCTCAGTAACAACTTGCACTACTGGATCCGGTGGATGATCCGCCGGATCAGGTGGATCATCCACCGGATGCCTCGGCAGGCCTATTGGAGCAATTTCTCCAGATGGTAATTTTGTTACTCGGTCTGGCCGATTATCCACTGGATTTCAAGTCGCAGCCGGCTCCCAGAGCCGCTGCGCACACCCCAACTTTGGAAGGCCATATCTCCCTCGATACGTGTTCGATTCCGATGAAACAACTTCCACCGGATTCAGCAAATCCTCAACTTTACGCGACAATCATTCATTTTGGGATCCAAGCAATCCACGAGTCGCCAGATCCACCGACGCGGAGTCTCCACTTTCTGATGGCTCGTCGGTGCCTCCCGGCGCCACACTAGGGCATGCGGAGGGGCAAATTTTTCAGCATTCTCCCCCTTGCACCTGCCATGCCCGCTGCTCTTGCTTGCTCTCACTCATCTTCCGCTGGTCCTCCATCCCATCATAGCTGGTCATCCCAAGTCCGGCCAAGCTCATCGCGTGCCGGTCTGCGGGTTTCGCTTTGGTCAAGTAATCCGCAAACATGTTGTGCGTGCTGCAATGCTGCAGTACCACCTGCCCCTTCTCGACCATGTCCCGTGTGTAGTGGTAATGCATGTCGATGTGCTTCGTCCTCCTGTGCTGCGTCGGGTTGTTGGTCAGAGAGATGGAGCCGGTGTTGTCCTCTTGCACCACCGTAGGCTCCAGCTGCAGCACGCCCAGCTCTCCCAGCAACCTACGGAGCCACACTGCCTCCTTGACCGCCTCGGCCAGCGCAATGTACTCAGTTTCCACGGTAGAGGTGGCAACGCATTCCTGCTTCCTGCTGCACCACGAGACCGATGCACCAGCAAGGAAGAACACGTAGCCGGATGTGGACTTCCGCTTGTCCACATCTCCAACGTAGCCTGCATCCGTGTAGCAGACCAGACGCAAGGGGTCCGCCCGCCCCTTGCCGTCGAACCTCAGGCGCGCGTGACGCGTCGCCTGCAGGTAGCGGAGGATGCGCTTAACCTCTTGCCAGTGTAGTGGCCCTGGATCGGCCACATACCTGCTCACTTGGCCCATCGCGTAGGCCAGGTATGGTTGAGTCGCCACCATGGCGTACGTGAGGCTGCCCACCGCCGATTGGTAGGGCACCCCTGCCATATCCTCCCGCTCTTCTTTTGTTTGCGGCGCCATTGCAGCACTCAGTTCAGAGCTCGTGGAGACTGGACTGCCAACTGGTTTGCAGTCCTCCGTGCCGTACCGCTTCAGCACCTCCGCCACGTACTTGGCCTGCCCCAGCTCAAGCGTGCGCGTCCTCCGGTCCCGCGTAATGCTCACCCCGAGGTAGAACTTCAGCTCCCCCATGTTCGACATCTGGAACCTACTGCTCAGCTGCTCTTTCAGCTGCTGTAGGTTTGGCAAGTGTGAGGAACACAAGATCAGAGCATCCACGGAGAGTGTGACAATCTGATGGAGCTTCTTGTTGCGCCGCACGTACACGCTATGATCCGCCTCATCGCGTTTGAAGCCGAGTTGTGCCATGAATCTGTCCATCTGTTGGTACCAGCATCGGGGCAATTGTTTTGGCCCGTACAAAGACTTCCGCAGCTTGCACACCTTACCCTCCACCCCCTTTTGCACCTCCATGTAGATTTCCTTGTCGATGATGCCGTTGAGGAAGGCCGTCTTTACGACCATCTGGTGGAGTTCCATGTTCTTCGCGGCTGCCACCGCAAGGATCGCCCGGATGCTTGTGAACTTGGCGACGGGGGCAAACGTCTCATTGTAGTGCTCGCCCTTATGATGTGTGTACCCCTTTGCCATGAGCCGCGCCTTGTACTTGTCAACCACACCTTCCTTTGTGAAGTTGGTCTTGAAGACCCACTTGGAGCCGATGACCTTGGCGTCTTTCGGCCTGTCAACCAGGTGCCACGTGTCATTTTCAGCAATGGACGCTAACTCCAACTTGATGGCGGGGTCCCACCTCTATCCCTTGGGCCGTGCAAGCGCCACTTGCACGGTCGTTGGCAACGTTGATGTAGCCAGCATGCACCACATCATGCAAATCCATCAACCGGTGCCTACGTCGAAACACTTCCCCGCTCTCCGTTGCCTCCCGCTGCGGCGCGGCAGTTTTGGTAGCATCTCGACACTCTGCTGCGATCCTTCCGACTCTGCCCACTTCGGTGAATCATCGACCAGACGGCTCCCCGAGGATCTCTCCCGCTCCGGCGAAACATCGACCGGATGGGCGGCGCGTCCTGAGGATTTTTCTTCAACGCCCGATGCGAACTCCTCCGGGAGTGCGTGCTTCGGCACCCGCGGTGCCTCCTTCGACGGATCAATGCACCGGATCTCCAGCCCAGCCACATCGTCATCGGAGTCTTCCGCGTTGGCTGCTGCACCTCTTGCACTGCCGCACTCCGACGCTACATCATCAACCTCCACGTCCGCCGGCTCCTCCTCATAGTCAAGGAGCTGGAACCACTCCCCCTGTTTTGGAGTGTTCCCGACGCTCATGTTATTGCTGCTGCTGCTGAAGCTATGCTGCTCGTCGAACTCGACGTCACGGCTGCGGATGATCTCTTGTGTGCGTGGATCCCAGAGCCGGTACGCTTTTTGCGCACTCTCGTAGGCGAGGAACAAGCAAGGCTTGGCGGGCGGTTCTAGCTTGCTGTCACGTCGTTGCGCCGCCTGCACCATTGCGTGCGCCTTGCACCCGAACACCTTCAGGTGCGCCCGCTCCAAACCTTCTACGGCGTCTTCCAGCTGCCCTTGCCTTTCAGCACCGCTGTTGGGGTTAGGTTGATGGTGTAGCTCGCTGTACACACAGCATCTGCCCAGAACCCTCACAGCAACCCCGCATCCACAAGCATGGTCTGCACCATGTTGAGTAGCGTCTGGTTTGCCCGCTCCGCCACTCCGTTGGACTGTGGTGAGTACGGCGTAGTGGGTTCCCACTTGATGCCCTGCTGCTTCATCCACCCGCTGTAGCCCACGTACTCTCCGCCATTATCGCTGCGTAGCGCTCTGACCTTTTGGCCAGTCTGCCTCTCCACCGCTGCGACGTACTCCTTCAGCCGGTCTGGGACCTCGCCCTTCCGCTTCATGAAGTACACGTAGAGTTTTCTGCTGCAGTCGTCAATGAAGGTGACGAATTATCTCAAGCCGCTGTTTGACGGCATTTTGAATGGTCTGCACACGTCGCTGTGCACGACCTCCAGCAGGTCCTTTGCGCGAGCCTCGTTCTCGTTGAACGGCTTGCGCCGCACCTTGCCCAAAATGCAAGGCTTGCACTTTTTGTGCGCTAATGCATCTGTTGTCGTGTCTGCACCGTTGATGATAAGGTCGCGCACCATGTCGCGCTTCGCCATCTCCTTAACGGTTGCAGGCGCCGAATGCCCCAACCGTCGGTGCCAGAGCTCCAGATCAACGCTTCCTCCCTTGGCCATGTTAACGACGCGCTCCTACGAGTCTGCTGTGTCCAATGCTGCGGGGACCACCTTGGTCTCCACGCTGTAGAGACCGTCCTTGTACTTTGCCTCCAGCACCATCTCGCCCTCGCCGTTGATGCGCACCTTTGCGCCTTTCCTGTGGAAGAGCACCTCATATCCCTTGTCTGTCAAGCGGCTGACACTCAGGATGTCAGCCAGGCCGGGGACGTGCTGCACATCACAAATTGTGCACAGCTCCTTCTTACCACCCACCACAACTTCCACCTCCACGTCGCCTTGGCCGGCCGCCCGCTTGACTTTGTCGTTTGCGACCACCATCGACTTGGAGGAATTCTCGTAGGTGAGGAACCCCACCTTCTCGACTTGGGTGTGCTCCTTGGCCCCGGAATCCAGGCACCGCCTATTGGCCTTCTTGAGGAAGTGGTTCTTGTTGCTGTTGACGAGCGACCTGCCCTTGCCGTTTTTGCCGCCAGTCTTTACCTCCTCCGAGCACTCACGGGTCCAATGGCCCTCCTTGCCGCAGTTGCGGCATGCACCTTTCTTGGCGCCCTTCTTGCCGCCGCCCTTTCCGCCGCTTCCTTGGCCCCTGCTTCCGCCACCCCGCGTTTTGGTGACAAGGGCCGATGAGGAAGACGAGGACTCCCCACAGATTCGTCGCTACACCTCATTGCGGATGTACTCTGCGACCGCGCCATAGGTGAGCTTGTCCTCCAACCATCCTTCGAGGATGGTGATGAGTGGGCCCCAACTGTCAGGTAGGGCCATGAGGAGGGCCATCGCCTTCAGCTGCGTGTCGATCTTCTACCCCACATTGTTGCATTGCGAGGCGAGCGACTCGATCTACTGCATGGTGGAGGTGACATCATCTCCCTCCTCGATTCTCACCGTGAGGAGCCGCTTCATCGTGAAGATTTTGTTTGCGAGCGACTTGGATTGGTGGATGGCGTAGAGCTTTTGCCAAGCTTTGGCTGCCAGCTTGCAACCTTGGAAGTAGCCCCACTGTGACTCGGCTGTCCCGGACACCAGGAGCATGAGCGCCTCCGTGTTCTTCTTTTCAAAGGCCTGCTTCTCCGCGTCCGTAGCAGTCACCTCTGTGAGCACCTCCTTTCCCAACATGACATCAAGCAACCCCTTATGCGAGAGTTGCAGTTTGAACTACCACCTCCATAGCCCGAAGCCCGGGCCGTCCGCATACTTCTGAATGGGCTGCGTCTCCTTCTGCGCCATGTGTATAGTAGCTACTCCGACGAGTTCTCACAACTTCACGGCGACGTCTACGATGACGATCCCGTGCGCTGCGGAAGACGTGAAGGTTGGAGGCATCCAGACCAGTGGGCCCATAACTCTTTGTCAGGATAGAATCCGTGTGATGCGGTCCCAACGTTTTTTTGATTGCCTCTAGTAGTTCACGTCTTCCTGTTTTGGGCGAATCTGAGACTTAGCTTGAGCTTTCTGGTCGCCTCACGCTATGTGAGCATGCAATTATAGACAATCAATTTTGCGAAGGGAATAATGTGATTTTTCATTAGTTTTGGAGCATGGACATGATCAGATCATTTATAGGGCTAGTCATAAGCTCTCCAATGCACCAAACCTTGCACAATTCGGCCAAGCGTAGCCCAAGTTACGCTTGCCGAACCGCAGGTCTCACCCACCACAGAAGCCTGACACCGCCATTCGCCGTGGCGTCTTCCTTCACGTGCGAAGCGGCTATTCCAAGGTTCATATCCCAGTGCACATGGTGTGGCGATCCCCTGCACTGTTTCCACACACCCTCCCCACTTTTGGGTCGCGTTCGGTGATGGGGTGAGATGAGGTTCGAAACCCGTCCGCGGACCTACAGTCAGAATTTTGATGAAGTCCCAGAGTGACAAAATGTACTACTGAGTTTTGGACGCCGAGCCACGTTTTTGGCTCCCTCAGTAACAACCTGCACTACTGGATCCGGTGGATGATCCTCCGGATCAGGTGGATCATCCACCGGACGCCTCGACAGGCCTATCGGAGCAATTTCTCCAGATGGTAATTTTGTTACTCGGTGCGGTCGATTATCCACCACATTTCGAGTCGCAGCCGGCTCCCAGAGCCGCTGCGCACACCCCAACTTTGGAAGGCCATATCTCCCTCGATACTTTTTCGATTCCGGTAGAAAAACTTCCACCGGATTCAACAACTCGTCAAATTTACTTGGCAATTCTCTATTTTGGGATCGGAGTAATCCACAAGTCTCCAAATCCGCCGGTGCGGAGTCTCCACTTTCTGACGGCTCGTCGGCGCCTCCCGGCGCCGCACTAGGGCATGCGGAGGGGCAATTTTTTCAACAGAACAGAGCCTTGCAACAGTGGTGCAGGCCACAGATGGCAAGATCTGGCATACGCACTATGGCTTCATCGGCATGCACGCTTTGCAGCAGCTATAGAATAAGCAAATTGTGTGCGATCTGCCGACCATCTCCAACTTCAAGCAGCAGTTGTGCATCAGCTGTTTGGAAAGGAAGCAGCACCGTGAGCCATTTCTGGAGCAAGAGACTGAGCAAAAGAGGTGCTAGAGCTGGTCCACACAGACTTGTGTGGCCCCATGCAGGCCCAGAGCTTTGGAGGCTCTAGGTACTTTCTCACATTCATTGATGATTTCCGCTGTTTCACTGTTGTGTACTTCCTTGCCTCCAATGACCAATACTTTGACAGGTGCAAGGAGTTCAAGGCGATGGTGAAAAACCAGACCGGGAAGAAGATCAACGTGCTGCGCAACGACCGTGTTGTCGAGTACCTGAGTAAGGAGTTCCATGCCTACCTTGCAGCAGCAGGAATCAAGCCGCAACACACCATGCCATACTCGCCACAACAGAATGGTGTAGCAGAATGCGCCAACCGGACAATCGTGGAGTTAGCACACTCCATGCTACACGTAGCCCGGCTGGCCTACGATTTCTGGGCTGAAGCTGTGAGCACGTCGGTCTACATCAAGAACCGTAGTCCAACAAAGGCGCTAGAGTACATGACGCCGTACGAGGCGTGGTTCGGCAAGAAGCTGAGCGTGGGCCACATGAGTGCCTTCGGCAGCGTGGCACACATGCACGTGCCTAAGGAGAAGCGACAGAAGCTTGATGCCAATAGTGCGCAGATGCTGGTGATCGGCTACGACGTGGAAAGCAAGGCCTATTGTCTCTACGAGAGGGATACGGGCCACGTCATCATCTCCGAGGACGTCATCTTTAACGAAAGCAATGTTTTTGGCACCAATATCATTTGTGAGGAGGCAGCAGAACCAGCAGCTTACAAAGCAGTGGGAGCAACTGATCCATTCCTCCTCTTTGCTGACCCTTCCTCAATGGTGACAATGGTAGAAGTACCCTACTCTCCCATGTCTGATACAGCAGATACAGCGGCCTCATTGGCAGCAGTAGAGGAGGTGGAAGGGGAAGCACCAGCAGTAGAGACAACAGTTGTACGAACAGGACCACACCAGCCATCCGTCAATGCACAAGCTCCAGGTCACAGGTACCCTCTCAAGGTGTGCTACAAGCCACGAGAACGTGCTAACTACTGGATGCTACAGAAGCCGGAGGAAATACATGTGGCATTTGCAGCAGATTCAGATGAGCCACGGACCTACAAGGAGGCAATGGCAGCACAAGACGCAGCAGATTGGGCGCACACAGTGCAACAGGAGATTTAGTCGCAAGTGGACAATGGCACGTGGGATCTGACTGAGCATCCACCTAGACGTCAGGTCATCAAATGCAAGTGGACGTTTAAGAAGAAACGGGGAGCATATGGTAGCCTCGAGAAGTACAAGGCAAGGCTGGTCACCAAGGGGTACTTGCAGCAGGAGGGCATCGATTACACAGAAACCTTCGCCCCTGTTGCCAAGTTTGCCTCTGTACGCACGCTCCTTTCCTATGCAGCAGTAGAGGACATTGAGGTCCACCACATGGACATCAAGATGGCGTTCCTGAATGGTGACTTGGAGGAGGAGATTTACAAGGAGCAGCCGGAGGGGTTTGTCGTGGATGGCCGGGAGCACCTAGTGTGCAAGCTGTAGAAGTTGCTGTATGGCCCCAAACAGGTGTCGTGTGCTTGGAACAACAAGCTGGACGCGGCGCTCTTGTGCATGGGATTTGAGTGCATCAAGTGTGACTACAGTGTCTACCATTGGCAGCATGCGCATGAAATCCCGATCATCATTTTCTATGTTTATGACATGCTCCTCCTCTCTAACAGCATGTCCACTATACATGAGTTCAAGGCAGCCATGCAGGAGCGCTTCCAGATGTCAGACCTTGGGGAGGCCTCTTACTTCCTTGGCATTCAGATCACGCGTGACAGCAAGTCATGCACTCTCTCCTTACAGCGGATCCGCTACATGAAAGACATCTTGCAGCGGTTCGGCATGGCGGAACCCAAACCCATCGGCATGCCGCTGGAGACGTGGCAGTACCTGAAACGTTTCAACGGATAAGCAGATGCGGCTGAGCGGCAGAAGTATCAGAGTGCCATCGGCAGCCTCATGTACTTGATGGTGGCAACCAGGCTGGACATTGCACAGGGTGCAGGAGCTCTCACCCAGCACCTGGCTAATCCCGGACTTGAGCACGAGAAGGCAGTCAAGCGAATCTTTTGCTACCTTGCTAGGACCATCAACTTCGGCATCATTTACAATGGCAACGACAGCAACATCATCGGCTATGGAGATGCAGATTGGGCTTCCAACCCTGAGGACCACAAGTCCATTTCTGGGCATGTGTTCCTCATGAATGGCAGAGCCATCATCTAGTGCAGCAAGAGGCAAGTGGTTGTGGCCACCTCCTATACGCAAGCTGAGTATGTGTCACTCAGCTTTGCAGCCAAGGAAGCAGTCTGGCTACAACGTCTCATGGAGGAGATGAGTGGGAGTGCAGCAGTGCCAGTGCCTATTCACGTTCACAACCAGAGAACAATTGCACTCGCCAAGAACCCAGAGCACCATGCACACACCAAGCACATTGAAATTGCATATCACTTCATCAAGCACATGGTGCAAGAAGGTGTCATCAAGCTGGAGTTCACTCCAACCAGCAACAAGGTTGCTGATTTCTGCACCAAGCAAGTGACCCAGGAGAAGCTGCGTTTCTGCATGAAGGCATGTGGACTCAGCCCACTCTGACTGCGGCAAAGAAGGAGATTGTCAGAAATGGGGCCATCCAGCCCAACCATAGGTCCATACGATCAGGCATGGATAAAGTACAAAAAGCATGCTCCGATTGTCAATCTGACCTCGTCACGTGAAAGATCAGGTGGCAAGGTGACTACTGTTCACATTTCCGGCCGATCCAACGGTCGGATGGGGAGAAATGAGTTTATGAAGTTTCCAGGGTTATATACCACAGGAATCTGTGCCAGGGCTCAAATCATGCCTTCGTCTCAAAAAGGAAAAAGGCCGAGAGATCCAGGGTCAAGACCAGCTGAAGAAGATATCCAAAAGGCCCCTTTGGACTAGTCTTGCCTTGCCAGAGTTTGCTGACTAGGATAGATTGATGTGGCCTTAATTTTTTAGGTGAGGTGTGATCCTCTTGATGGTTTGGTGTGCTAGCCATGGACACATGGCAATTTCCCATGTGATTGTGGGTGAGGTGACCACAAGGAGTGTGACATGAGAGCATGCTCTAGCTCCCTAGGTCGAGTGTGAGTGGGCATCCTGATTGCTAGGCTGATTGCCTCTCTTGTGTGAGCTTCTAGTGTGGTGTGAGTGAGACTTGGCCTCCATGGCCAAGGATTGTGGCTTGTGAGAGGGCAGACTTGCCCATGCTCTTACTACTTATGTACTGCCTTGTTTTGAGTCATGTAGTATTCAAGTGTGCATCCCATGCCCTTCCATTCCCAAGTGCTTGCTGTTCCATTGTTGCCCCTCTCTCCAAGATCCAACACGGGCGGACCCCTTACGTTTGGTCTGCTACACGAATGTAGACTACGCTGGGGATGTGGATAAGTGGAATTCCACGTCGGGCTATGTGTTCTTCCTTGCTATTACATCAGTCTCGTGGTATAGCAGGAAGCAGAACTGCATCGCCACCTCCACAGTGGAAGCAGAGTACCCGACTAACTTTTATTTTTGATGTTTAATCAGTTGTGAATTTAGAAATCTTTCATTTCGACGCCCGGGTAATTTTATCTTGTTTTCTTAGAATTCGTCAAAAGGTTATGTGTGGTACCTTGAATTCCATGACAAGTCCAGCAGAGCTTTTCCAATTTGGAGAACAATGCAGTCCATTTCACGGCATTCGCGGCAACCTGTCAGTGTCGGCGCCGCAAAAATCCAACGCGACGAAACTGCGACATGCTGCAACGTGTGGAAGAACCGATGGTCAAGAGCGCATGGGCAAAGTCTAACTTCCCCCGCGTCTTTGACCCCGCTTTCCAGCATTCTGCAGCACCCTATGCTCAAAACCTTTTGTTTTATACTCATGACGTGGAGGAGGAGGACATCATGGTGTAAATGAAGTTGCATCCAATGAAGTCATTTTTGCATCTAAATGTGTCTTTTTTTTTTCTCTCTAAGTGTTGTGTGTTTCATGTGGTGCTCGCTCTCGCTATCCTCTATTGTCGAATTTGTGAACAAGACGTGTAGTGCAAATTTCCTTGCAATTTGACCAATTTAATCATGTATTCCTACTTGAGTAGGACTACATGATGCGTACGACTTGTGACACGTTGTCACAAACCCGAATGCAAAACTCGTGAGGTGAAACCTTGAATTCGACTATTGCACATTCAAATTCATGTAGTGCATCTTTAAACTCGACGAAGCACAAAATGTGATTAAAAAAGGGTTATAATTGATGTCAAAAGTCAGTAGGGTACATCGCGCTGGCCGAGGCGGTCAAGGAAGCGATGTGGCTCCGCAGGTTACTGTGGAGCTGGGCGTGCCACAGCAGGAGCCTGCCGTGGTGCAAGAGGACAGCACCAGCTCCATCTCGCTGACCAACAACCCGACGCAGCACAAGACGACGAAGCACATTGACGTGTGTTATCACTACGCACCAGAGCCGCCAAGGGAGGAAAACCTTGCAGCTGGATCTTGCATCTTGAGGTATGCTCAGATCCTAGAATGAAGGATTGCCCCTGAAAGTTGAACGGTCGCTTAATCTGGTGGAATTTGTTTTACTGGAATCGAACAAGTATAAAGGGATGTATGAGCTTCCAAATTTTGTGTGTGCGCGGCGACTCTGGGAGCCGTCCGCAACTCTACTTCCAGTGAACAATCGACCGGACCGAGTAACAAAAGTTCCATCTGGATGTTTCTCTCCAGAAGGTCTGCCGAGGCGTCTGGTGGATAATCTACCGGATTGTGTATTGCAGGTTGTTGCTGATAGACTTACCCAAAATCCTGGCTCGGCGTCTGAAACTCAGTAGTGTGTTTTGTTACTCATGGAATTTGTCAAAATTCTGACTGCAGGTCCACTGACAAGTTTCAAACCTCCTCACATCCCATTACCAAACTCGACCCAAAATTCAGGGAGGTACATCGAAACAGTGCAGGGGACCTACACCACGTGCAATGGGATCTGCGCCATGGGAAATGTGCTTCGTACGTGAAGGAAGGCGCCACGGCATGTGCACACCATGGAGGCGTTACGCGTTCCTATGGTGGGTGAGACCTGCGCTTTGTCAAGCGTAACTTGGACTACGCTTGGCCGAATCGCATGTGGTTTGGTGCATTAGAGAGCTCATGACTATCCCTATAAATTCTCTGATCATGTCCATGTACAAAAACTTATGCAAAATCGCGTTACTCCCTTTGCAAAAGTGACTGTCTCTAAACTCCTGCTCACATTGCGTGAAGCAACCAGAAAGCTCACGCTCAGTCTCAGATTCGCCCAAAATAGAAGACGTGAACCAGCAGAGTCGGATCAGACCAACGTCGGAACCGCACCACATGGATTTCCCGACAGAACTATGATCCTAATGTACCAGGGCCATAAAGGAGGCAACCATGGAGACCTCCTTGACTAGGTTGAACTCCTCCTTGATGTCAGGGTCAGATAAGGGTGCTTTGACAAGTTGCCGTCAAAGCCCTCCCCTGGCCTAGCATGCAAGGCATGGTGGGCAGCTCCATCAAGGGTTACTTCAACTTCTGTAGCATGGGCTCTAACGTTCCAAAATGGGTGTGCTTGGATGTGTTGAAGAGCTTAGATTACAGGCTATGAGTGTATGATGATTCATTCCAGGTAAAATTTTATATTGTGAGTCATTTTACTGAATGCAATCTGTTTCTTTTCACTCCTTGTTTGTGATCTTGTTCTCCACAGTCTTCACCAATTGTGTCTATTGACTGCTCCAATGTTGGTAGCGTGCATCGGTGAGGGCTAGGCGTCCTTGAGGGTTTCCCCATACCAACTAGTTTCAATAAAGGGTTATGGGTCCATGTGCCTAGAAGGAACCTAACTCCAAAATGCTCACGCTGCCACCACACGCAATGGCAACGACCGAGCAAGAGAGCATCAGCACCGTCTTGAAGTTTAATGCTACAGGCTTCTCTTTGTGGATGTGGATTTTTTAGGTCTACCTTGAAGACAAGGGCCTACTTGAGCTGGTCATGGATGAAGAAACAGCATATCCATCCACTGTTATGCCAGAGGAGGTAGAGAATTTCAAGAAGAGCAACAAGAAGGCATTTCCATTGTTGGTGTTGGCGCTTTCTCCAGCGTAGAGTGCACAAATTCATGGATGAACGAAGGTTGTACACCGTTGGAAAAAACTCTGCTCCATCTACCAGTTGAGCAACCTTGCTAACTAGCTCTTTGTGTTCAAGAGGTTTGGTGCCCTTTGAGCCAATGAAGGTGAAAACATCATGGAGATCCTGCAGCAGATGGAGTCGCTCAATTCCGAGTTTGTAGCCACTTGGTGGAAGGTCCACCCTCAACTGCAAGCCATGATCCTCCTCCTGGCCTTGTCAGAAAATTGGAGTCACATGATCACCATCGTTGGTAGCTGGTCTGCCAATGAGCTAAAATACCTCAAGGTGACTCAGTACTTTCATAATGAATGGATATAGTGTAGTAGGAGAGAGAGAGTGGGACAACATCAATTTTTTCCTGTGTTGTCCGTCCTCAAGGTGGAGAGGGAGACAAGAAGAAGAAGGGTGAGTTGCGGGACACAAAGAAAGGTGAAAAGAAAGGAAAGTGCTACAACTGTGGAAAAGAAGGCCACTATGCAAATAACCATCCCAACAAGAATTCGGACCAGCCAGGGAAGGCTGAAAAGGAGGACAACCACGGAATGATGGCGCAAGATTCCCCTGACTTGACAGATCCGGGAGTCACCGTGCTTGATTTCGGATTAGGCCGCCATACAAAACCCAGGCAGGCCACATTTGTCATCTGTAGCTCCTCAGAGCAGAAAATGACTGTGGCCAACAGTGAAACAGAGTTGGCTGCAAGTGAGAGTAACAATTGCATCAAATTGGATGTGGACATGGAGGCTATCATGAGCACAATTCATGATGTGCTCCACATGCCCAACTTTGGAGAAGATCTACTTTTAGTGAGCTACCTTACCGACGAGGGGCTTGAGGTGATCTTCAACAAGAAATAGGCCACTATCCAAAAGGAGGGAAACAGAAAGGATATTTCATATGGGAAGTAAGAGGATGACTTGTACCTGCTTGTGTTGGAATATCGCCCCCTCAATCATGAGGAACATGATAAAGAAGAAGGTGGCGCAGAGCCTTGAGTTCAATGGCCTCGTCATAGCCAAGATTTTTGTGGGTGAGCCATGCGTGGTTGACAAGATGACACATCATCCGTTTGATGGCAAGGGAATGTGCTCATCGGCAAAGTTCAAGGTGGTGCACATAGATGTGTGCGGGCCGCCTCTCTTGGTGGGACTTGCTGCTTTGTCACCTTTATCAACGATCACAGCCGTAAATTATACCCCTAAAAATCAAGAAGAACAGTGACATGCTATTGTGCATGAAAGATTGTGTGGTAGTCGTGGAGAAGCAAATGGAAGGTGAAGGCGTTCAAGATCAATAATGGAGGCAAGTATGAGGGTTCCTTTGCATGGATGAAGAGCAAGGGGGTTGCGCAGCAGAAACTATGCCACATGCTCCACAGAAAAACGGCGTCGCTAAAAGGATAAACCGCACCATCCTCAACTTGGTCAGGTCCATGTTGGGTGATGCCAGCCTTGCGCATAAGTATTTAAGCGAGGCGGCATGGCCAACGGCGTACATCATGAATGTGATGCTAACATATCTTGTCAAAGACATGAAGTTCCAAGGTATGGAAGTCTTCAAAGGAGCTTTGAAGTGGGAGCAAGCCAACTGTGGATTTCCTATGCACATTTGGTTGCATTGTACATGTTGTTTTTCAGGTACGGGATGTTACGGGACAAGCTGGACCCACAAACTCGCCGGTGTATTTATTTTGGGTACAAGAGCAGGAGCAAGGCATACCCGCTCTTTGACCCACTGAGGTAGCAGTTTGTGAAAAGCAATGACGTCAAGTTCAATGATGAATTTTTTTGTATGGAGAATGATGTAGATATCTTCAACAGAGGGGAGTGGCCGCCACTCCTTGAGGGGGAGACATCGAATGGAGTAAAAGAGGGTGACTTCCAAGCGGCTCCAACCGGCAGAAACCATCCGGGAGATGGGGGAGAGGCTGATTTGAATTCAGCTGAGTCGAGTCGGATAATGGATCCAAAGACCCCACCAGCAGTGGAACTGAACAAGGAGGCCGGGAGTGAGCCTGCATCTCCACAGTCTCCGAGAGAGGAGGAGCAGGCCAGAGGTGCAACCAACACCACGAGGGGGCATCAGTAGCAGCATTCTTGAAAGCAAGTGTCCCCGGGAAGTGCAAGGAGGAGGACAAAAAATTATTGCGTCTTGGAAGAAATCTAAGCAGGTTTGCTCAAGCATCTGGACACGAGGAGTCCGGGACCGTCAAGGAGATATTGCAGCAGAAAAATGGGAGGAAGTGGGAAGGAGCTATAAAATGTGATCTCACCTCTCAGAAGGCAAAAAACATGTGGGAGCTGATGGACAGACCAGAGAGAGATAAAATCATCAGCTCCAAGTGGATATTGAAAATGAAGCTCACCAAGGAGAGAAAGGTAGAGAAAAATTGGCGAGGGTGTAAATCCAATAAAAGAGTGAAAACCACAACATAACCTTTACACCAGTGGCAAAGTTCACCTCCATCTACATCATCCTCTCAGTGGCGATGGCGCCAGACTACTAGGTCCACCAAACTTACGTGAAAACTATGTTCCTCAATGGCGATCTAGACAAGGAGGTTGTCATGGAGGTATTGGAGGGGGTGGATATGCCGCCGGGTAAAATGTGTCACCTTTGCAAGGTGCTCTATGGGCTGAAGCAAGAACCAATTGTGTGGTACATGAAAATGGACTGTTTCAGGGTTGAGCTTGGCTTCAAGTGGTTCGAGGCAGATCACGGTGTACAAGTGTGGAAGAAGTCAAGTTTGTACCTGATTTTGGTTCTTTATGTGGAAAATTTTATCCTTGCATCAAGAGGGACCGCAAGGCACCCACGCCGGAGATGGTGTAGTCAAAGTACGTGTACAAGGTGTTTCACTAGTACAAAATGGAGGAGTGCAACCCCAGCAAGACATCCAAGACCACAACATGTGAGTTGATATCAATGATGGGTTGGAGCACGGATGAGGAGAAGGAGGAGATGGCAGGCGTGTCATACCAGTCCATAGTCGACAGCATCATGTACACCATGGTGGCTACACAGCCTGACCTGGACTTTGTGGAGAACCAAATGAGCAGATATGTTGCTGACCCAGGGCTACTACATTGGTATGCGGTGAAGTGTATCGTGTGCTATCTCAAGCCAAAAAAGGCGTCGCGCATTGTGTTTGGAGGAGGAGTTTAGGGCGACTCCCTTCAATTGGTTGGCTTCTCCAATCCCAACTGGGCTGGTGATGTGGATGACCGAAAATCAACGTGGGGGTACGTGCTTGTGCTTTAAGGTGCACGAGCTTCTCGGAAAAGCAAGAAGCGATATTTCATGGCACTTTTGAGCACCAAAGTGAAGGACATCGCGCTTGTGGAAGTCACAAAGGATACGGTGTGGCTGCGGTGGCTATTAGAGGAGATCGGGACACCACAAAAGAAGCTGATACTGCTCAATGTGAATAACATGAGGGAAACAAGCATCACGCAGAACCCGGTACTTCACAGGAGGACCAAGCATATTGAGATTTTGCATCACTGTGTGCGAGATGTGGTAGCAAAGGGACATGTGACCATTGTGTATTGTGGCACAAAGTGCATGCTCTCAGATGCCATGATCAAATTACAGCCCAAGGACAGGCACAAAGTGACCTTCATGGAGCTCATTCTTTGCTAAAACACCACAGGTTTAAAGGACAGGACATCAAGGCTTCAATGTAAGGAGGGGGAGGGGGGGGGGGAGTTGTTGACATTGTGTGCCCCTTGCCATGAGTATTGTGGTTGAACACCTAATCTGATTTCAAATTTGAATCTTTTGGATTTTTCCATGTAGGGTCAAGCCTTGGATCGCTCAATTTGAGTGATAATCTAGGAAGTAAGCCTAGCCTGAAGTTCAGGTTTTTATGGGGTGGAATCTTGCATCCTTCATGGGTGAATGGAAACTCCACCACTGGTGATTTGAGCTCAACTCTAACAGGATCCAAATAAACCAGGGCCGCAAAAGAGGCAACCAAGGAGACATCCTTGACCAGGATGAAGTCCTCCTTGACTTCTGGGCCAAAGAAGGGCACTTCGACTGGTCAACATCGAACGACCTCCCCTGGCCTAGCATGCAAGGCATGGTAGGCAGCTCCACCAAGGGTTACTTTGACGGCCATAGCAGGGGCTCCAATTTGTGTGTGCTTGGATGCATTGGAAATCTTAGGTCATAGGTTATAAGGATCTGATGTAGTTTTGCTATTCTAAGTTTAAAAAATCATGTTGCTATTTAGTTCTACTGAATGCAACGTGTTTCTACCAAATCCAGGCCTTTCATCTTTGTGCTCCACACTCTTCACTAGTGGTGTTCATTGTCTTCTCCAAAAATTTACAGCGTACATCACTGAGAGCTAGGCATCCTTTAGAGAGCCTCTAACAGTGGTGACGGGAAGAGTTCCAGGAATTGAGGGAATTTCCACAACTGAGACAAGCCTGGGTACTGGGCAAAGGAGTGTAGAGCTCCCAAGAAAGGAGGACAAAAGGGTGAATAGAACTAGGGGAGAGGAAAGAGCAAGAAAGACTGACCAACCTGATGGCCGAGAGCGTGACCACAATCAAGGGAGTTGTGTTCCTCAGGCCACGAGCCAAAAGCTTCAATTCCAATACCAATCACCACTCTTCAATGGAAAAGGCTGGATTAATCTCCATCTGGGATACTCAACTTTGCTTCCAATGTGCAAACAGCAGTCTTGTCCACGCATAGGACAAGAGAAAAAAGTTCATCACCATGAACGTGAAAGGTATGGAAGAGGACTTAAAGCTGCAAAACACCTCGTCTACATGCCCCCTTTTGTACAAAACCTTTTTTTGGTGTCCAACATCACAGTCCAGGAGGTTTTTTTTTCACACATGAGAAGGCTGTGAATTTCAGGAACAAGGGCACCAAGATCTTTTATGCCAAGGATGACCTTATTCCGCAGGCACCGGAGGTCAACAGGTTCTACGCATTGTAGACTGCACTTGTAAAGATTCCAGATGAGGGACATGAGGTTGCCGCAGTTTTGGTAGCTCTAAAGCTAGAGGCTGCATTCCTGGCTGTCCTTGTAACGGTTAGATAATCAAAGACACTGATGCAAAGCAGTGGCACAGGCACTTCGGGCCAATAGCACGCTGCAAGCAATGCAGTAGCATGATGTTGTCTATTTTATGAAGGGATGCAAGGACAAACATGAGGCTCAGTGCAAGAAGTTGGGTGAGTCATGCCTTCAAGGCAAGGCAAGGAGGAAACGTTTGAGTACAATAGAAAATGTGCAACAGTGTAGGAGGCTTGTTCAGGGAAGACTCTAGGGTCCTTGACTCCACTGCATGGGTAAAGGTTCAAGTAGGTGAAGAGCTCGTTAACTCGATGCATGTCTACAAGTATGCCATACCGAAATATGACACTACACACAAGTCTTACATGTTGTGGGACCAAGAAGCTACAAAGATCATCAGAAGTTGACTTGTCAAGTTTGATGGGAGGTGATGTGATAAGAGAGAGTTGTTGGACCATGTCCATGCTCCCAAATCAGGAGAGTTGATTTTGTAGCTTGAGGGAATTGATCGAGCAACTAATTACTGGCATATTGTCTCAGCAGAGCAGGGGTATGATATTACAGGGAGAATGGCTGCTCATGGTGATGTAGGGGGCAGACTGTGGCACTAAGTCTAAGTCGAACAAGGCCTCTCAGGCCGATTCTGAGATTGGTGGCTCCTCCTTTGATAATGGATCATTGAGAAAGTATGCATTACCCAAGAAATAGTTTTAGCGATAGCTAAGCATTGAGTTGCCATGGATAAACTCTATCATAGTATATGCTATAAGAAAACCCCACCAGTGTATGACGCAAAGAGTGTAAGCGCTACTAGTTGTTTCTGGCTCAGGGAGAGCCTGTGACTGTGGCAGAGGAAATGTCCAGGATAGATGCAGCCAAGTGGAAGGAGAAAAAAAAGGACAGCAAAATTGCTTCCATTGAATGGAATGCTACCTGGAACCTGGTGGAAAGGTCCCCTAATTTCCATATGGTGGGATCAAGTGGGTACTTTGAAAGAAGCAAAAGCAAGATGGCACCATTCACAAGCACAAGACAAGAGTTGTGGCAAAGTGAGTCCCCCAGTGCAAGGGCTCAGAGTACAAGGATATCTTTTGCCTGTCATTGTCTTTTCCTCCATTCGTTCCATGCAAAGCATCGCTGCTGCCAATAGCTTGGAGATCCACTAGATGGATTTCAAGATAACTTTCTTTTACAAGAAGACGGAAAGAGGTGTTGATGGAGGTGACCCAAGGGTTCAAGGTTATAGAAGGAAAAGAGTGTAGACTTGCGATAGTGCTAAAATGAAAAAACCGGCTAATGATTTGGATGACTTCATGGATACTCTCTCCTTCACTCACTACCTGAATGACCACGGTGTCTGTGGTTTGCATGGTGAGTGGAGCCTGATGCTGGTTACTCAGCACGTGGAAGACCTAGTCATCTGCTTTACTTCTATCGAGATGGTGAAAGATCTTAAGAGAGATCTCAAGTATAGGTTCATTGTGAACAACATATGTCCTCTCAAGAAATACCTTAGGAATACCATCTAAGGCGACCAAGCATTAGAAATAGAGGACTACAAGCCAATCAAGATTCCCATGACCACCAAGTCCAAGTGGTCCTCATCCATATGCCCCAACAATGAAATAAAGAGGCATAGAACATACTCTACCAATCCGTTTTTGGATCCCCATGTATATCATGGTGGGAACACACCGTGATGTTTTCTATGTTGTGTAATAGGTGAGCAAGTATGTGGCAATTCCAAGGGCCCAAGACGGATAGGACATGAAGTGCATCATGCGCTACCTCAAGGAGAAGTGACACATGGAACTCCATTTTGGAGGCCAAGAAGGATGTCATCCATTGTATCTTGTGTACTATAATGATGGTGATGACAAAAGGAGGATAAATGAGATGAATTCTGCCTTCAGATTTGTGTGCATCCTAAAGGGTAGTACGTTCCCTTGGGTGAGTAGGAGTACTCTCTCTCTCTCTCTCTCTCTCTCTCTCT
>SZWC01008276.1:83624-110636 GCA_023375785.1 Penium margaritaceum
TCTCTCTCTCTCTCTCTCTCTCTCTCTCTCTCTCTCTCTCTCTCTCTCTCTCTCTCTCTCTCTCTCTCTCTCTCTGTGTGTGTGTGTGTGTGTGTGTGTGTGTGTGTGTGTGTGTCTCTCTCTTGCTCTCGCTCTCTCCACTACCAAAACAAAAGCACAATGCTCTATGAGAGGCATACAAAGAGACACAATGGCTATGTATTATTCTTGTAATAAAAGTACCACAAGTGGAAGGAATGGTGGTCCGTGATAACCAAAAGAGTTCCATCTCAATGGCATAGGATGATATCATCTCCTAGCACACAAACCTCATCAACATCTAGGACCACTAGTATCTTGACCTCATCGTGAAATAGATTGTGGACCTCAAATATGTTGAGACCAAGAAGATACTTGCAGATTGCATGACCAGGACACATGCTTGTGACTCTCCAGTTGTCCAAGGGACCAGTATGGTCAATGCAGCTGATGAAGAATGAAGGGCAGAAAAATGGGGAGAACACATTTCACAACAGATGGACAGAGGAGCAAGGAATGTTTTCTTTGTCTATCATACCCTTATCTACTTCTGTAGCTCGGACAGGCCTAGGTTAGACTAGGGATGCACTGCTCCATGTAAGGAAGATGTCTAAGCCTGATCCAAATAGACAAGGCATGCACTGCTCATTTGGAAGAAGTCTCCTTGGTTGAAACTAGATGGTTGTGCTGGTACTGCCTAGGAAAACTCCTTGTGGCCTACCAGAACGACATTCCAGAGTTACTCTTTGGAGCAAAAGGCTAAAGGGTTGACCCTTGGGGAACATGAAACTTTTTTGATTCATCCCAGAATTTTTTGAAGTGCTTCCCTCTAGAAAAAGCCACTTGGAAATCAGAGTTTGTGTTACATGTCTTGTTGCCTTTGATTCATTGCAATTCTAAGACTTGTGATGGAGTTTGCCACCAAAGGTAGATTGTAAAGAGATATCCGTTGGTCTATGCCCCAGGAGATAGCTCCTCACGCAAAACCAACCATGTGTTGAGGAATCGATCTTTTGGAGGTGATTCCTAGAATGTAGGGGTGATATCTCCTTCTAGTTAAGATGTGAGAAGACGGAAAATGGAATTATGCCATACTCATTTTCTAGTCTATTGCCTCAGGCCGGTTGGCAGTAAGAACTTTTTGTAGAGGGTGAAATGGTGCATCTGGTGTTGTCTTAACATTGTCCAATCCACATGCACTACACACCCGTGGCCACTCATGGACCATGCACAACAACCGATTGAGCAGTCGTCTCGATCGGCAACTGGTGGGTGGCTGGTAGGTGGCCATCCAATCACCTGACTGGCCGCCAACCATGGCTGATGGCCATCAAGGAGCTGGCTATTCCTCATTGTGGAAAATGGTGGCCACCAACCAGTCCCTCATTTTTGTGACAGGGGAGGGCCAATCTGGCCCTTCCGCTACATTCCTTCCCACTTATGATGAACCATCCTGGTTCATGAAGAATGAGTGTATGATGGTGAAGCAAAAGCACTGTGCAAGGAAGTAAACATAAAATCAATCACCAGTTATGAAATGAGGACATGCATCAGCATCGTGATCTAAGCTGCAATGTGTAGGTCACCACGGCAAGTAACCTACGTCCTTCATGGAAGAGCATCCATGCGACAACCATGTTGGGCATCCCTAACCTCCAACGATGTCTTCCAATGAATGTTTCCTGATCATAATGTTGTTCAACATGCCCGTATTAAGATGATGCTGCCTACCTCGAGTCGATTTGTGCAGGTTGCAAGCGCGCTCCAATACTTGTTGACCAGTCTCACTAGGAAAACAGGGTTCAGGCTCCCATGACTTGTGCTCGGTCTTACAAACAGCCCAATGAACAAGTTATTCCCTAGCAACCAGCAACTTAATTGTATGCTCTTGGTGCTAGATTAGGCAAAGAAATTTGTATTAGACATCTATCGTATAGATAATAGTGCTTGTTGAACCGTATGGAGCCATTAAGCTCACATGACACAAGTCATGTGTCTTCATGCTCAAAGGAGTCAGCAATAACAACACCCCTAGTCTGGTGTGTGCAATGATGAGAAATGGCCCAATCCACATTGATAGAAGTCTTCTCTCCCTACGTACCTCTTAAAGAAAAGAATTGGTGCGGACAGACACCTTGTAACCAATGTCTGACAAGACCTAGTGATGACTTGTTTTGGAATATGCCTCTTGTTGTTTCTATGCTTCTTGAATTTGACCCTTTGACTCTTGTAGCAAGGAGTCTATGCACTTGGAAAAGGCCAGTACCAAAGGAACTTATCCCTATTTACCCTCGCTCTTCACCAATGAAGGGGGCACCAGGGGATGGTAACTATTGTTCAACATGAGCGGGGTGAACCACGTGGACTTGGTCACCAAGTTAAACTGCAAACTCTATTGGTACTATGACAATTCCTCAGTCTTCCATGAAGGGATTCACGTGCATGCAAAGCATCTACTCCATAGTGGAATATGCCGACTCTATCTCTCATAAACTTGAGGGTTCAATGCAATTGACATTCAAGAATTGCTACCAAAGTAATTGTTCTTCTTTTCCAAAAGATCCATAAACGCAGATATTGCATCGTGATTGCGGGCCATTTCCATAAGACTAGTCATGAATCATATGTTTTCACATCCCGGTGGGATCCCTAGAATCAGGACTTGTTGAAAGAGTCCAGCCTAATGTTAACTATCCGACTAGTTTCAGAGATATGGATTACATATCATGCAATACATACGTAAATCAACGCACCATCATGGTCACCAAGTGTGGTCCAAGAGTTCTTGCACCATCTTCCACAGTCTCACATGCCCTACCACTGGTTAGTCGTGGAAATGATTGATGATCTTTACTCAAAGATCTCGCTAGTCTAGCTTAATGACTTCTTTCCCATGCCACTAGATTCTTGCAGCTTACATCAATCCATACTTGTCCACATTCAACAAAGCTCAAAACAAAGAATCCACACAAGATCATTTTTTCCATCCTTTTTCCAAAGATGTTAGTGCGTAAGTGGTTATTATAAAGTTGCGGTGGGTCATTGTGCCTGAGTTGTCGCTCACTTAATGGAGATGAGTATCCACTGATTTCAGTGATTTCCTATAACTTCACAGGCTTTCGGCTCAGTGGATTAGCCACCTTGATTCATCCAGGTTGACACACTCACGTAGACGAAAGTTGAATTTATATGTGAAGAAGTTGGATTGTATTTCTGAAGATGCTAATGGATATGTGTGGTCATTACCATCATCTTACCACCCACACCCTCGAGGTAATGATGCCACGTCTTGAAGGCATGTATCACATCTAGGAGTTCTTAGTCACCAATTGTGTATCATGTTTCAACAAGCATGACTTTTCGGGTTTCATACGTAACTGGATACCTGTTTTGCATGAGGGCTACTCCAAACCCTACCATGAAAGCATCAAACTACACCTGCCAAGGTTGTGATAGAACTGGAATAACTAAGAAGGGCATTGTTGATGGATGCACCATGACTCTCCTGAATTCAGGTATCCATTCCTAGCGCGTTTACTTTTTCTTTAATCTTTTATGTGCTCTTCCATTTTTCACCAAATAAAAAAAGACCTCTTCTAGAAAAATCAAGACAAATTTGTTGAATTGCTCAGTGAATGATAGATTCATTTCTCCCTGAATTTTGACAGAGGAGATTTCCAGTCCAAATCACAAAATGCACAAGTGATAATGTCTCCTATGCAATCGGAACAACATTTGTGGGTACTTCATCTTCCTAAATGTGGATTTGATGGTATTCCTGGGATCAATCCAGGGAGAAGAGGACTTCCACTCCTTGCATTGTGTTCAAGAGGTCCTCGTTTTGTGGTAGGTGGAAGATGTTTTTCCACACCCGTTTGTTGAAGACTCAGCAGTCTACACTGTGTAAATCACTGTCAAGTTTTTCTTCAGACTAGCATTTGGTGAGCTTCTTGGTGTGATCCACCATTAACATTTTCTTTTCTTTGAAATCAGGCCTCACACCTTTCTGATTTTAGACAAGAAAGCTGCCTCCGGTTGCGACGGAAGTATGTGGACCACGTGTCATTCTAAGGTAGAAGCCCATCCGGTGGGCCTTGGAATGTATACAAGATCTTTGATATCAAACTTTCAATCTCTTACAACATGTCTTCTTCCACTTCACTTCATCCTCCACTCCCTACAATTGGGCCGATGAATATTGACAGTCATTTTGAACATGTTTCCTCAATTGCATCATAGACAAGCTGGTATAAGCCTTCTGTTAAGCTGGTGACAATTCTTTGTTCAGAATCAAGGTAAAAGCATGCTTTCATAGAAGCAGATGTCTTTTCTCCAAGAGCATTACAGTATTGTTTTCACGGAGCGAGGGATCATCTAGAGTCACATTGAAAGGTTCAAACAAGTTGAGCACCCACAATTTCATGCTCTGTGTGTAGCTTGGATACAGTTTTTTTTCTTTACAGATACCAATCATGGGCATAATGCAATTATCACTGCTGACGACTGTGCCATCCGATGGCTAGTATTGTAGTCCCAACTATTAGTAGAATCCAAAGCTGGTAAAGGAATCACCTCCTCTGAAATCAACCAACACACTCACATGAGAACCAGCTCTGTCTCCTCTGAACCGTGTCGTCATGTTGCCTGCACTCTTATGGGTAAACAAGCTTGATGATAGCAAACCAAGTTCGCGATATGCACAAAATTGGTACAACTGATGCTGCATCTTTTGTGTTTTCTCCAGTCAAGTCCATGTGTTGTGTACTTTTGTAAAACATGCAAGTATCGTAAGACATTTATGCTTGGCAAGGTCTTATTTGTTGACTGCGGTTATTGCATATCTGGTTGTGCTCATTGACTTGAGAGCGCCTACCTCAACGATACCATCACACATTATTTAAAAAGTGGTCGGTGTCGCCACCACCAAACAAGCATATTGATGCATTTTGGCTGCAGATGCGAGGTTGAGAAGTTTCTACATGCCATTCTTGTGTGATGTAGTAAGCAGACAAAAAAAATTATTCTTGCATGCTTTTTAGAAGTTAGAAGGGGAAAATTCATGCAACAAAAAGTAAATTTGGCAAGCGAGGGTCTAATTTGTAACAACAAAACGGTGGGACCAGCCGATAGCACTGTTTTACTTTGCAATCCCAAAAAGGTAGACTCATTGGGTGTCCTTGTGAAGGTCAAAACCACATCAACCACATCAACAACTGAATCTTCATACAAAGGATGCACTGTACATGAATATCTTTCAATGCAGTCCAATATCTAATGGAACCCGATTCATGACTCCTGATGAAGCGAGCCAGTGCCTTAACTGCCTTAGTGACGAGGCTATCAAATACAGTTCCACTACTCCATGGTTATGTAATAGTCAAAAGGAAAACTAGGCAGCAGGTTGGGGCAGCAGCGTTGTTGATGCAGTGTGCGGGCTTCCATGCAAGTTGCTTAAGTCTGCTACCCCCTCAGTCTACTGCTCTAGAGACTAAGTCTGGAAGCTCTGGGTTTGTTACTCATAAACGCGCGCGCCACTGTTAGCACCAGAAAGCAGCTGAAAACTGAAAGTGACTGATTAGGAATGAAGAATGAGCAACAATGAAAGACCCCTCCACGTTCTAACTCCCCCCCACTACTTTAGAACTTGTTACTCAGCTAACCAGCCAATCAGAAAATAGTCCTAGACCTATTCTCTGGCAGGCAGGATTTTCTCGGTGAGCCCTGCCAGACGCCCCACAGCCCAAAACCCGGGTGTCGTCCGTTTTGCCTTAAAACTGGACCATACCATAACACCGACGCTACAAACCCAGTCGTGCGGTCAGAATCAGCTGGAAAAACAGCGGCAAACAGTTATGGCTGCCCGAACCCAGGCAGTGCCTACGGCAGTCAACGGTGCCAAACAATGCCACACAGTAAGAGACATGGACCCTAGGCAGAGCATGATGCTGCAGACGCAATAGGACAGCCAGAACCAGCGTTGAGAGCATGCAGACAGCATCTGCGGTGGCAGTGACCGCCGGCGGCCCAACCGCCGAGGAGGCCTGCCGATGGAGCTGAGCACTTTGCCGGAGGGAGGAGGCTCCAGCGAATTGTGAGTAGGCCTCAGCGTGCATCGGCTCCACAGAACGGCACTCCAGCAGCGTCGAATGCTCGCCGTCAGTCATCTACACGCCGATGTACACAAGCCAGGAGGACACAACAGAGCACAATAAGAGATGTGTAAAAACCAACACTCCCCCATGACTCACAGGCGTAGTGCACATGGGCAGGCAGAGACACAACCAACAACAAGACTCCCCCAGGGCACGCAGAGACACAGGCAGGGACAAAGAGAGCCACTCACAGACGCACACCAACCAAACTCACCGCCTTCTTGAACGAGTCGCGTTTCAGTGCCTTGGTCAAGAAGTCAGCTAGCTATCGTGCTGTCTCAACCCACACAATGCTGATGCTGCCGTCATGCAACAGTGAACGCACATAGTGATACTCAATGTTGATGTGTTTTGTGCGTGTGTGATGCACGCCGTCATTGTCGGCGATGGCCATGGCACTCTCATTGTCACAATGCAACGTGATGGATGCGACGGACTAACGCAACTCAGACAACAGACGACGCAACCATACACTCTCACACGCGCCTGAGCCAAGGGCCATGTACTCAGCCTCAGCAATGCTGCGTGCAATGCAACCCTGCTTGCCACTACGCTAGGACACAGCCATGCCGCCGATCAGAAAGATCGAGCCTCTACGACTCTTACGGTCTAGCCTGCCAGCCCAGTTACTGTCGGTGTAGTCCACCGTGACGACAGACGGCTGACGGCGGAACATGAGACCTCGCCGAGGAGTTGAGACAATGTAGCGTAGTACTAAAATTGCGGCCTCGAAGTGGAGGCAAAGCGGCTCCTGAGAAAATTGAGCCAGGAGGTTGTTGGCGAACGCCATGTTTGGGCGCGTCATCGTCGCCAGGAACATCAGTGACCCAATGACTCGCAGATATGTGGTCACGTCAACTAGCTTCCCCACGTCAATGGATCAGTCAGGACTCTTCAGCTTCACCTCGCCATCAGGTGACATGGGTGAGGATGCGCTAGGCCTGAGGGGCAGGTCCTTGGCGAAGCGAGTGGACAAGGTCTGCACATAGGCAGCCTAGTGTACGTGCAAAATGCCTTAGGAGTGATCATGCTCGAGCTCCATGCCCAGGAAGACTCGGGCAAACCCAAAATCTTTCATCCGGTAGGCGGTGTGCAACAGGACCTTAACTCGCTGGATAGCACCCATGTCAGGCGACGCAATGAGGAGATCATCACCGTAGACCAAGGCAGCGGCGAGGGTCTGGCCTTGCGGGCTGACGATTAGTGCGGGGTCAACGGCGCTGCGCTGAAGGCCGCCGTGGAGGAGCGTGCTGCTGATCTCCTCGTTCTAGCACCGAGGTGACTACTTCAGGCCGTAGAGGGCCTTTTGCAGCAGCCAGACTCTCCCAGTTTTGTCGTCAAAGCTTGGAGGCTGCACCATGTAGAGCTCGTCACCCTCCAGTGAACCATGGAGGAAGGCGTTACTCACGTCCATCTGATGCAGCTCCCACCCATGCTGGGCAACCAGGCTGAAGAGCGCCCGTCTTGTGGTGAACCGGCCAACTGGGGCAAAGATCTGGTCGTAATCGGCCCAAGGGACCTGAGCAACCCCCTTGGCTATGAGGCGGGCCTTGTACTTGTTCAAGGAACCGTCGGGCTTCCATTTGTGCCGTAAGACCCACTTGGCACCGATGGCCTTCCGACCTGGAGGGAAGTCGACGAGGTCATACACATGGTGCTGCCAGATAGCAGCGAGCTCGTCAGCGCAGGCAGCATCCCAGTGTGCGGCCTCAGGGGAGGCTCGAGCCTTGTGCAAGGTGGCTAGGTCCTACGGACGTGCTATGGAGCCGAAAGAAAGAGCGTGTGCAGCTCTAGCTCCAGGTGGGATGCGTGCGAGTGCAACCATGACAACATGCCGATGCTCGTGATGAAGCATGGTATGGCCTAGTGTAGAGCCAGGATGAAGGTTTGCAATGATAGCCAAAGTGGTCAGGCCGAGGTCCTTAGTGCCAGGGTCCCCACTCACAACCATATGAGTGGAAGAGACATGCGGCGTGACAGGGGGCCGTGACGCCACTGGGCGAGGTGCTTCCGTCTGCGCGCTCACTGACGGCCTCGGTCGGAGGCTATCGCCTGGGCCACGCATGTAGCGCAGCAGGGCAGGAGATGGTACCGAATCTTATGGGCCGACGGAGGCGAACGGGGTTGCTGGCTTGGAGGGACCAGTGGACGCGACAAGGGCTGCTGGCCCGGAGGGGCCAGCAGGCGCGCCTGGTGCAGATGGCCCAGAGGGACCAGTTGACACGACAAGGGCTGCTGGCTCGGAGGGGCCAGTGGACGCGGCTGGGACAACCGGCCCGGAGGGACCAGCGGACGCGATTGGGGCGGCTGGCCCAAAGGGACCAGTGGACATGACTAAGGCTGCTGGCTCGGAGGGCCCGGCGGACGTGGCGAGGACAACCGGCTCGGAGGGACCAGTGGACGCAACTGGGGCGGCGGGCTCGGAGGGACAAAGTGATGTGCCTCCCGGAAGCGGCAAGACGGAGGACAGACTCACCACTCCCCCACGTGACGGGAGGGACACCTACAAGCCGGAACGAATGAGATCGCGCGGAATCAGCTCCTCAAAGAATAGGGCATCGCTCAACAATGTAGTGTCAGGAGGGATCCCAAAAGCGCCAAGCCTTGGACTGACGAGAGACACCGTGAAAGGTGCAGGGCGAGCTTGCCGCCCTGCTGCGGGACGGGCAGCCACACAATGGCCATGTAGCCCCAAATGCGAGTAGGACGGAGGTCGGCTCGTTAACCGCACCAGTGCTGGTACGGCGTAGACTGGCGAGGAAGGGGTCCATGGGGAATCCGATTCCACACCCACGTCATTTAGGCCATGGCTTCAAAATAGAAGTCATCGGAGAGGCCAGACTCAACCCGCATGGTGCGGACGGCATCAGCCATGGTATGGTTCCATCTCTCGGAGACGCCATTTCGGGCGAACGTGTAGGGCACGGATGTCTCGTGGTGGATACCGCGGGAGGAGAGGAAAGTCGCGGTCTTCCCCATGTACTCATGACCGCGATCGGAGCAAAAGCAGCAAAGAGATTGACAAGACTCGTGTTCCGCCAAGAGGATCCAGTCCTAAATGGCACAGGCGACATCATTCTTCTGCCGAAGGCAGAATACCCAACGGTAGCAAGAGTAGTCGTCCGTGATGGTGAGGACGTAGCGGCCATGCTCTCCAACAGACTCGGTAGGGAGAGGGCCCATGACGTTGGAGTGGACCAGGTCTAGAGTAGCGGATGCATGGGAGGAGGAGAGAGGGTAAGTGGACCGGTGCATCTTGCCCTGAGCACAATCAATGCACTCAGTGGGGCACAGGAGGGGGAAAGTCTCCGGGTCAAGGCCCTTTGCCGGTTGGGTGCGGAGTATGCTGTCTACGGCAACAAAGTGGATGTGGCAAAGGTGGCGGTGCAAGTGGTGGGTGTGTTGTGGAGAGGGCGTGTTGGTGATGAACACATGGCCTGTGGCGACCGACGAGGAGGGGAAAGAAGGGGAGGAGGACAGACGAGGTACGTGCCACAGGGAAACACGCCACGAGTGGTGGCGTGTAAAATGACAAGGCCAGACAGACGCAACGACATAGTGCCAACACCACGCAAGTGCACAACGTCCATGCTCATGCAGTCAAGGGTAGTAACAGACATAAGGTTGAGCTCAAGACCTATGACAAAGAGGACATCAGTCAAGAAGATATCACCGGCAGGATGACGGAAACAAACGACGATGACACCGTGGAGACATTGCCAGCAAGACCAAGCATACTGAAGGCCTTGCGTGAGACGGTCATGTGATGTGTGGCTCCAAAGTTGTTGATCCAGGTGTCGGTAGGGTCCTAGAGCAGTGTCACCAGATCACTGACAGTCACATGGCAGCAAGCAAGAGACGCGGACGCAGTAGACGGGGACGCAAACCGAGATTGCCAATCATCAAGCCACGCGACATCATCATGAAAGGGGGCAGAGGAGATTATAGGAGATGGCGGGACAGATGAGGAAGTGGGACATGACCGTAGCTCACTCTCAGTCATGCAGGGCAGTGGGGACGAGCAGGAGGTGACACAACTCGCACTTCCCTGGGGGGAGGGCGAAGCAGGCCTAGCTAAAGTGCAATTAAGTGCTCCAGCTGACACTCGCGTGTGGACGGTCCGGGAGTGTAGACCGAGTGCGGAGTGATGGCGCCAGAGCCTGAATAGAAGGAGGACTGCCCCCGGGAAGGGAACGGAGGCACCGACGGCTGCAAATGATACTGGTGAGGTGTTGGCGCCTACGGGACCGGTGGCGTGGTGATAGGAGCGGAGCTGCTGGACGAGGCCGAGGCGGGGGGGGTGGCCACAACGAAGGCGGCATAGGCGAGACGGCGCTCCCGCTAGCGAAACATGGTGCCGATGACGCGTGCCTTGTCAGTGGGAAGCGGGCACATATAGCACCCGTGTCCTGGCTGGCCACAGTTGTGGCAGACCGAGCCACTACTGAACCCAGTCGACTGCTGGTGTTGTTGCTGCTACTGCTGACCCTTGCCTTTCTTGCCTCGGTGCTTCTTCTTCCCCGGCGACAAGGAGCTGGTGGAGGAAGAAGCAACTATGGGGGAGGCGACTGCCACGGAGGCTATGGCAGGGGATGCGAGGGCCTTAGTGCGCTGGAGATAGGAATCCTGGTGAGCTTCCTCAATCCTGAGGAAGAGCTCGTATGCCCAGGGCAGGAGCGTGCCCTGGGTCGTCCGAGTGGAAAGAACGTCCTGGGGGTAGTGGACGAAGACGTCCGCGTAGGCACTAGTGGCACCGCGCTTGATGGTAAGGAGCGCGGCGAGAGGGGGTGGAGCAGAGGTGCCTAAGCGGCGGAGGATGTCCTTGGCTCGCTATGAGTACGCAGTGACTGTCTCGGTCTCCCCCATGTGCAGGAGTTGAACTCCCGCAGCAGAAGGCTGGTCTTGATGTCACTCGACAGGCGATGGGGACGAGTGAGGATGTGCCACGCGGCTGCAAGGTCTCGGGTGCCGCCGGTGGTGAAGTCGCCGAGAAAAGGCTCTAGGGCCAAGCGGGAAGCCGGAGGAGCGACGGGGACAAGGGCACGTACGGCTCGACTGACGTCATACAGCTGGTCGGCCTGGGTAGAATCGTTCGGGAGGGTGTAGTACGCCCACATACCCTTACCCTGCGCCGGGATGCGGAAGCTGAGCTCCCACCTGCTGAACTGCTCACCAGCCTAAAACGGCGTGGGCGGTGTCTCAAAGTCCTTTTGCCTACGGCCAGCATCTACACTGGGGCCAAGGACGGCGAAGACTGTCTACTACTAGTGCTGAGTTTGCTGCTACGCTAGGTAATGCGTGATTGCGGACACAGCGGGGCCGGTGTGCCTAGGAGAAATGAACGGCAAAGGGGTACTAGTGGCAGTCTATGAGGCGAGTGGCCGCAGTGCTGCAAGCTGTTGCGTCAGGGCGGCAAGCTGTTGCTGAATGACAATCACGGGGTCAGAGGTGCCCGTGACGACGCCTGTGGGCTGCTGCTGCTGTTGGTACTACTGCTGTTGCTACTGCTGCTGTTGAAGCTGCTGCTGCTGCTGTTGCTACTGTTGTTGCTGCTATTGTTATGGCTACTACTGCTACTACTACTACTGCTGCTACGGCTGCAGTTGCTGCTCCTGCTACTACAGCAGCTGTTGCTTCTACTACTGCTATTGCTGTTGCTACGGCTGCTATTGCTGTTGCTACGGCTGCTACTGCTACTGCTGCTGCTGTTGCTTCTACTGCTGATGTTGCTACTGTAGTTTTTCTAGCTACTGTAGGAAAGGGGGGCTGGGGGTCCCCCCAAAGGAGGAGGACCCCTCCCCAATGGGGCTCTCAGCCATGGTGGGTTTGGGTACCCCTTGTTCTTGTTTTGTTTTCTTTCTTTGGGTTTTGTCTGCTGCTGATGTCAGTAGTGACGTCAGCCTAAGACGGTTGGCGTCAACAGCTGCTACGGCATTATCTGCTATTCCTACTGTGATAACGTTTCTTCTCCACCCTTCTCCTGGTATCTTTATTGATGAAGTCAACAATGACGTTTGAAGTGATGCCAGCAATGACGTCAGCAGTGACGTCAGCAATGGCTGTGGTTGGGGCCGCTGTTGTAGAGCTACAACGGCTACTGGTGTTGATGCCACTATTATTGTAGTTGTTGCCGCTGCCGTTGCTTACCACTACTACTGCTGTTGCTCATGCTGCTACTACTGCTGCTATGTTGCAGCTGTTGCTGCTAATGTGGTTGTGGTGGCGACAGCAACGGTTGTTGCTGCTGCTGCTGCTACTGTTGCAGCGGTTGCTGCTGCTACTGCTACTACTGCTACTGTTGTTACGACTGCTATGGTAGTAGCAACTGTTGGTGCTGTTGTTGCTACTGCTACAGCTGTTGCTAGTGCTGTTGCAGCTACTTCTCTTGCTGCTACTGCTCCGTGCTGCTAGTACGTGCTGCAGCAGCCGTATGGCAGCCGCTGCTGGGGTGGGGGAATTTTTTTTTTAGATCCTCTTTTTTTACTTTCTTTCTTACTCGTCTGGCTCAGCGGGCCTTGCTGTTTGCCGTGGGCAACGGGATACGAGCAGCGAGCTCACTGCTCGCTGCCAGTAGCTCGCTGCTCATAGCGAGCAGCGGGCTCGCTGCTTCCAACCTGCTAGTCGTAGCGAGCCATGGGTTGCGAGTAGCAGAAGCTGCTGCTGGCTGCTGAAGGTTGTTGCTTGCTGTTGCTGCTGCTACAGCCGGCCGCTGGTGTTGCTTGTTGCCGCTTGCTGTTGTAATTAATGCAGCTTATTGCTACTGCTTACTAGTGTTGCTGCTGCTTGCTGCTGCTACTACTGCTGCTGCGAGCTGCTACTGTTGGACGCCGCTACTACTGTTACTTGTTGCCGCTGCTACTGCTTGCTGCTGCGGGCTCCTGCAGCTACTACGAGCTGCTACAACTGCTGCTGCTGCTACCGGCTCCTGTTGCTGCTGCGAGGTGCTACGAGCTACAGGTATTACAGGCTGTTGCTGCGATTGCTTGTTGCAGCTACTCGTTGCTTGCGGCTGCGGGTGTTGCAAGCTGCTGCTGCTGCTACACGCTGTTGCCAGTCACTGCACCTGGGTGATGTCGCCACGTGCGTCGTCACCTGCACAGCACGGGTCGGACACGGCTTGCCGCTCACCTACTTGCGTCACGCGTGGGTGTCAGTGCTGCCGAAAAAAAAATCCGGTAGCGTTTCCCGTGGTCCAGTGGCCGTGGGAAAAAATGTGACGCCGCCACCAAGTGGATCAATGCTGCTGCAAAACGTCCGACAACATTTCCCCTGCACTAACACGTATGGGGATTCGCGGCCGTTGTCTGGCACCTGCATGCCAATCTTCTGCTGCTGCTGCTACGCTTTGGCTCTGATACCAAAAACGAAAACTAGGCAGCAGGTTGGGGTAGTAGCATTGTTGGTGTAGCGTGCAGGCTTCCACGCAAGTTTCTTAGGTCTGCTGCCCCCTCAGTCTGCTGCTCTAGAGACTAAGTCTGGAGGCTCTGTGTTTGTCACTTAGAAATGCGCGCGCCAGTGTTAGCGTCAGAAAGCATCTGAAAACTCAAAGTGACTGATTAGGAATGAAGAATGAGCAACAATGGGAGACCCCTCCAAGTTCTAGCTCCCCCCTACTATTGTAGAACTTGTTACTCAGCTAACCAGACAATCAGAAAATAGTCCTAGTTCTATTCTCTGGCAAGTAGGGTTTTCTCGGTGAGCCCTGCCAGACGTCTGACAACCCAAAACCCGGGTGTCGTCCGTTTTGCCTGAAAACTGGACTTTACCTTAATACCGACGCTGCAAACGCAGTCGTGCGGTCAGAATCAGCTAGAGAAATAGCAGCAAAGAGTTATGGCTGCCCGAACCCAGGCACTTCCTACGGCAATCAACGGTGCCAAACAGTGCCACACAGTAAGAGACATGGACCCTAGGCAGAGCATGATGCTGCAGACGCAATAGGACAGCCAGAACCAGCGTTGAGAGCATGCAGACAGCATCTGCGGTGGCAGTGACCGCCGGCGGCCCGACCGCCGAGGAAGCTTGTCGATGGAGCTGAGTACGTCGCGGGAGGGAGGAGGCTCCACCGAACTGTGAGTATGCCTCAGCATGCGTCGGCTCCACATAACGGCAATCCAGCAGCGTCGAATGCTCGCCGTCAGTCATCTGCACGTTGATGTAAACAAGCCGGGAGGACACAACAGATGAGAGACGCGCAAAAACCAACATAGTCTTCATGGTCTGACCCTCCTAATGGCTCAATTATATCAAAATTTATCCAAAATAAATCGCTTGGAGATAACGGAGCACCTACTTGGTCCACTAGAGCCCTTGGCATAGAATTTTACATAGACGGTCATCCGGTATTCTCCATTCCATCACATATGGCAGGAACGGTGGGTTCCCTAAGTGTACCCTAATCCAGGATTTTTTTTCTGCATCATGTTCCAACTGAATAGCCACATTTGGCTCATCTCTTCCCAATTTCATCTCGAAAAGAAAAAATAGATGGAAATGAATCTCACCTCATTTGAAAATACTCCTTACCGCCGCAAAGAATGTTTGGATTTATCTTCAATGGTGCCTGGTTTAGATAAAATGTCTTTTTAGAGTTCACGTTATTGTGGAAGGATCCCCATCTCTAGCCTTTTTTGCCAGCAACTACATCCTTTCAGGCTCGAGTCCAACTTCTAGTTGGGTTTCGGTGCCCGAGTAAACCGCCGTGTAAGTCTATTGGGAGCAGAGGCCTTGTACTCAATATCCCCCTACGATCTTCATGCGACAAAAATGCCGATTCCCCCCTGTTTTGTTACCCATGACCCTCATATACCCCTTCGTCGGAAAAATAAGCCCCATATACCCCTTCGTCGGAACAATGAGCCCCATTCGCCCCTGTCCAGCAAAAATAAGCCCCATCCGCCCCCTAGTTTTCACCATGCTCAAACAGCGACGCATGTTGTTGGTTAAGCATGGCGAAAGCCGGCATGCTTGGGAGAATGCGGCCCTCCATCGCGGCCATCGTGATGGAGGGCCGCGATAGTTTCGAGGGGTGGGGTGTGGGGGGGGGGCGGGGGGGGGGGGGGAATTGCCGGCCAATGTCCGCCGGTCGGCACTTCGTCAACCCCCACCCCCCCCCCCCGCCCCTGTCAACCCACCTGCCCGCTGATCAAGGCCCTCGTAATTGAGGGCCGCGATGGTACGGGCGGCCGGTGGGCTGCCGAAACGCGGCCGTGAGTGTGGTGGGGGGATGTGGGGGGGGGGGGGACTTCGCCGGGGATCTCGACGGACGGGCGTCCGTAGGAATCCCCCCTCCATGAATGGGGAGTCGAAAATCCATGATTGTTTTGTTTTACATTTTTCTCAACTTTATACCCGCGTTTGATGTATAAACCATTGAAAAACCCACTCCCTAATTACACCCGGGTTTTAGGGTTTTTTTTTGCGCGGGCACCTGTTGGGCCCCGTGGCAGAGGGGCCCAGCAGGTCCCCCTTTAACTCATGGTGAGTCTCGGACCCCCCAAGAAAACTTCTTACAAACCACTTACGAAAAATCACAAACCCTTTTATTAACGAGTTCGTGATGATTGGGTCAAAAAATGTGACGTCAGCATGTCGACGCCGCATCCATGCGACGTCGACATGCTCTCTTTTGACAAACGAGAGGGGAATATTGTTTATTTTTAGCGCCTGCAAAGTCGCGTCCGTGTCAAAGGGGCGGATCAGGTTTATTGTTCCATCGTAGGGGAAGATGGGGGTTATTGTTCCGAGCGAGGGGGGGATCAGGCTTATTGTCCCGAACGGTGGGTATATGGCCATTCCGCCCATCTTCATGCTTGTTGAGTCGAGCACGTCGTCGCGGCTTGCCGTTCGCGGCGAATGAGACAGAGGGCGGGCAAACCCACCGTCGACGCGTGGGCTGTCGGTGTCAGTTCGGTGGTGGTCATATTGAAGGCGGCAAGATCGATTATCACGCCGCTTGTTTATGGGGCTGTTCGGATTCGGCGTGATGCCGTTTTCCTTCCGGATGAAGTGCGATTCATCGCGAATGGAGACATCGGGTCTCGCCAAAGCGGAGCAAGAACATACCTCGGTGTAAAGTTTTGGAGGCTACAACACACAATATGAAAGAGTAGTCATGTTTGACCTCGCCAAAGCGGAGCTAGGTAAGCCTTCGAACCTTTATCACCATCGTATTTCTCTAGCCCTCACGCTGAAAACACAATCCTGTGAGAGAGCCACCATAGTCGGATTATTGAAAATTCAAACAGAACCGTAAACATCGTCGATGCAACGGACGGCAATCTCCCACCGGATCTGGACGGTACCTTTCGCCGGAGGTCATGATTTTGTTTGGATCAGTTGAGCTGCTGATATAAGTCAGATCGATCGAGAGCAAAGTGGGTTGGAAGCTTTCACTCAATAGAGTACACTGCGTTGAAGATCCATAGAGAATATTGCGGAGAAAAGGTGCAGTCCATCGTCCCAACGCAATGTAAGTGTTGATGACGTCGATGAGGCAACTTGAAGTTCCTCGATGACTCTTTCCGCGGTACTCAGGTGTTTTGTTCTGCTATTCCATCTTGTTTTCGGAGCTGGCGGTTGAG
Organism: Penium margaritaceum; assembly: GCA_023375785.1. Lineage (NCBI taxonomy): Eukaryota > Viridiplantae > Streptophyta > Zygnematophyceae > Desmidiales > Peniaceae > Penium > Penium margaritaceum. Next base: position 100,378 of record SZWC01008276.1, read on the forward strand.
GAACCTTGCATTTCATGTTTGGCATCACCGTGCAGAAGAAACATCTTTGGCTAAGCTTTGCAACCGTAGATGACGTCATACACAGCTACCGCCAAGGGCCTCCTTTAAAGACGTTTTCACTTCTAGTCTGTACATTCAACCACTAGTCGTATGTCCTGAGTCTCATATTCCTCCTTGTCATGATGGAAGAGGAAGTTGAGATTCTTGTTCACTTACCCTACTAGGAGTGTGCGAAGGCATACCTCAAAAGGTCGTAGACCCTTCATTGACTACAAGGCGCCCACCCACACTTGTAATGGATTTGTTTAGATCCATATTTAGGGGCGCTTGTGCCCGTAGAGGTGGGAACCTTCACTTGTATTCTTCAATCAGAACTTTGTAGGTAACATGTTTTTCCACGTTGTGCCACTATAGAATATGGGCAATTTCAAGAGATTTGGCTCTCTAGCGTCATGGGAGAGTCACCATCTCCATAGATAGGGAGCAACTCCCAAGGACAATGGGAAGAAGGGTTCTTACAACATTATGATGAGTTTTTGTCATATCTTCTATAACTTGAGGGTATAGAAGTGAATTTTTGGTAATGGCAAAGGCTCGAGTGTTATGATGCAATAGGAGGACAATACGGGTGAATGACAAGAGAAACATAATTAACTATATTTACCATTCTACTTGTCAGTGAATTATCTCACTTAGAATTAAGAAAAAAAGGTTAAGAGAGAAAAATGTGACATGTTTTAAATTTACATCAGTGAAGCCATGGTTAATTCCTTAATAAGTATTGGAAATCTAGACACGGTAAGAAGTGTGTCCCTTGTATGATTTGTTAAGGTATTACAATTAACGATGAGTTATTTCATGAAAAAAACTTTTTTTGGGAAAATGTGATGAAATAGAAATGCATGAATCGTTCTAGAAGTTAAAATTGCATCACTAATGGAAACAAATCATTCATAATCATTCATCCTCATGTTATTCACATATTTGTGCCTTTGCCTAGCCTATTGGAAATGACAAAATACTCTCGTGTGTTAACTTCATAATTTAGCCAGAACCACATGAATGAGAAAATAAATCGTTTTCCATTAGATTTCTAATAATAACGTCTATCAGGATATCCATTGTGTTTTTACATTGCACATTGAATTCCTTACACGTTGGAAATGTTCAAGGGTACCTACCTCTTCTAATGTTGAAAGGAGACCTCTCAGGGCACGCATCTCGGAGGCTTTAATGTAGTCCGTGTTAGTGGGTGCGATGATTGCGCTGGTTTCATGCTCCGATATGGTGTAGTCGGTTTTGTAATTGGATAAAGATACGCGGAGTGAGCATTTTATCAGTGGCTTTTGGGAGCAGAACCATGGACAGTTTTCACTGTACAGGCCAGTCCAATTCTGGCAACCAGGCCTAAATGGCTTTGATTGTAAAATAGTGTGTAGCATGCACACGCTACTGCGCATGCCTCTAGTGTGTGTGTGTTGCATGTGCAAGCTCTTACGCATGCATCCTGGAAGGCAAGGACCAGCAGTTGTGCAACAAGACAAAGGATTGTGGTCAGGTAGAGTCACACCTGACTGGGCTTATGGCATGAGGCGGTGTGAGAGCTACTGGTGGGGACCGTTTGCACAAGCAACCCGTGGCCACGACTCAACGTGCTTCTCTGCTCGCCACCTAGACAGGCTGCGTGGCAAGCCGGAATGCGAGTATTACAGATACGGAGATCTACGACTCTCACCGATCCGTGAGGAGCTCAAGGATTCAAGAACCACGGTCACGGTGAAACTTCACCGTGCATCTGAGGAAGCTTCTTCAAGCAAGCAAGGCAGTCAACTTGCCAGGGCCACAAGTATAAAAGGCGGCGGCCCTGGCACATCTCAGTATCTCAACAAGACTCATCTTTCATGTCACGACCTTGCAGCACTTAGCATATGGAAGCGCCTCAGACTAAGGTTCTGCTAGAGTCTACCCTGGAGACCCCTGTAAGCCTGGCGGAGTTCTGCTAGCCTGGGAAGGAGGAAGCCCTGACTACCTGGAGGCCAGCCTACTTGGAAGACGGTGCTGACCAAGACTCCTTGCATTGAAGGCCTTAACGACCTAGCAAGGCGTTGCCCCTTGCGTGGGCCAGGAGCAGTGGTGGAGCTCATGTGTAGCCTATGTTAGGCTGTAATTTTCATGTACCATACTTGTACTTTGGAATCAAGCAAGATTTCTTCCGCTGTCACATTCAGTTTCCAAAGTTCATCTACTGATCTTTTTGCTAGCTTGCTGCACGAGAAAAAATCCTATACAAGCAAGGAACCTAGTCCTTGCTACACACCTGCAAATCACAACATGGTATCAGAGCATTAGGCTCTCTGTTCAGCTAGTCTAGCGGCAGCAGCAACAGAGCGGATTGGTGAAGCAGCTCTTCACCATTCCTGTACAAGCTCGAGGAGGAGCGACGCGTGTCTTCTCCTAAACGTGTAGCGAGACCGGCCCTTCGTGATGTTCAGCTTGCTCAAGACATAAGCAAAGAGACAAAGCAACATGAAGATGCAGGTTTTGCGCTCAGACCGTGCTGAGGAGTACACGAGCATAGATTTCATGTCTCGTCAGGAAGACATGGGTATTGTGTAGCAGTTCTCAACGGCCTACACACCATAGCAGAATGGTGTGGCTGAAAGGGCAAATCGCACGATGCAAGAGAATCTTAAGGCCATGCTTCATGGCGCTCAGCAGCAACTGGTGGCCATACGCGCTGAGGCAAGCAGTTTGGGTACGTAATTGTGTACCGCACGTGGCTTTACCTGATGTGACTCCATTTTAGGCATGGCATGGAGACAAGCCAGACGTCATTATGCTAAGGACCTTTGGCTGCATGGCGCTTTTTCATGTGCCAAAGGAGAGTCGCAAGAAGTTGGCTGACAAGGCATCATGACGAGTGTTCTTTGGACAGAGCCCTACCATGAAGGGCTGGGAGTTCTACGAACTAGACTCGCAACGTATCACAGTCAGCGTTGACGCCATCTTCTTTGAGAACTTGACACGTCAAGCATGGGAGGAAAAGTGAAGGACTGCTCCGGATTTCTTCCAAACGTTTACGACTCCTACATTAAGTTTTTGAAAGAAGAAGATGAGAATTCAGGCCCACTCACCATTGCGGATCTGGATCAGACGCATGAGGAGCCAGTGAGCGTGCGTATGCCCCTCAAAGGAGATCACTTTGTAAGCGTCCCTAGAGATCACGAGCCTTCTGATGTACAAAATAGCAAAGGTGAGGTGGTACCTATGGAGGATGGTCTCGAAGCGCGACGGGAGCTCAATCCTCCAGAAAGCGTCCACAAGAGGCGTTTCACGTGCCTCTTACAACAACAGTTGGAGTAGTAGAGAGAAAAAGGGGGAGAGGAGGAGCAGAACATGGCTATTACAACATGCTCAGTGTATTAGGAGGATGCAAAACTTCTTGCTAACTTCACAACCACGCACCTCACCGCTCTCTTGACTTCAACCAAAGAACTAGCTCCATAGCCAAAAAACCTGAAGGAGGCTCTCAGCGGAGAGCATGCAACTGAGTGGAGAGCAGCACTAGATGTTGAGTACGGAAGCCTCATGAAGCAGGGCACGTGGGAGCTTGTTGAGCTACCACCAGGCTCTCGACCTGTTGGGGTCAAGTGGGTCTTCCGCATCAAAACAAAGGCTCATGGTAGCATTGAAAAATTCAAATCATGATTGGTGGCAAAGGGTTTTTTGCAAGTGGAGGGAAAAGACGTTTTTGAGACATACGCCCCCGTGAGCCGCTACACCATAGCTCGCATCATGCTGGCGGTCATAGCTGTGATGGGCTATGAGGTGCAGTAACTCGACGTCAAGAACGCATTTCTGCACGGGGAAATGGACACGACAATGTTCATGAAGTAGCCGGAGGGTTACGATGATGGGAGCGGACAAGTGTGCAAATTAGTGAAAAGTTTGTATGGCCTGAAGCAAAGTCCACTTTTGTGGTACCGTAGACTCCAAAGTCTGTTAGAATCTCTCGATTTCCACACATCGACATACGACAATTGCCTCTTCCTCCACAGATCATCAGAAAAGGAAAGACCGGACTACTACGTCCTGGTCTATGTCGACGACATTTTGATCATTAGCCCATCGGCAGATCTCATCAGTGCCACAACCGCAGCCATGACAAAGGAGGTCAACATCACTCTCATGCCAAGCCTCGAATATTACCTTGGAATGAACATTAAGCGAGACCCTGCGATCAAGACACTTGAGTTGAGTTAACAGACCTATGCCACAAAGGATTGTGAGCGATTTGACGTGCTTGAGCGGCACGTTCCAACTCCTCTCACGTAGTAGCAGCTGAAGCATGAGGGACTAAGGGGGAGAAATGAGTCAGACTACCGCAGCAGAGTCAGCTCTCTGATGCATGCCGCAAGTTGCACACATCCGGATCTACAATTTGTTGTGAGCAACCTCGCACGCGGCAATGAGACATGCTCAAAAGCGGCATGCAAGGAGCTTGACCGAGCCCTCGGTTACCTCAGGACCACAAAAGACGCCAGTTTGAAGTACGATATTGAGTGTAGCCTGGAGCTACACTTATATGTAGACGTTGACTTCGGAGGGAATGAGGAGGACTGACGCAACACTACAGGATTTGTATGCCTACTAGGCGGAGGAGCGGTGTCATGGACAAGCAAGTGACATAATCGTATCACACTCAGCTCTACAAAAGCTAAGCATGTGGCTGCTACCTCGGCTGCTCAAGAGGTCACGTACTTGCGCAACCTCCTCGAGGACATGGGCTTTCCACAAGAGAAGCCGACAAAGATTTTTGTGGACAACAAATCCGCAATCGACCTGGCAAATTTGACCAAGTTTTAGGGTCGAACCAAGCACATTGACATACGCGAGCATTGGATCCGCTCAAAAGTGCAAGACAACACGATTCAACTCGTGCATGTGCTGGGGACGAAGCAAGTTGTAGATTTTTTTGACAAAGAGCCTCCCCAAGGATGTTTTCTACTGGTGCTCTCTCTTGTGTGGACTCATCGCCACTGCGTTCTCGTAGTACGCCCTGAAGAATGGCGATGAGAAGGGCACGCGAAAGTCGAAAATCTGAACACGCGCCATCGCCACCTTGTTCGGCGTACCAAGCACTATCACCTATTTTATGGTGCAACTGGGAGAAGGGATGGCCATCACAACAGAGAAGGGAAGCACTGGAAGAACTGAGGAGGCAAAAGTGGAATATTCGAGTGGTCACAAGCAATAGCCATTCGTCAACACCATCAGGGACTATGGTGGGTCAGCTAAAAAGTCAGACCTACGTCTGTCCTCCGATCTCCAATGGCACAGAGAGCACCCGCGTGATGCCGCGGGCCGTTTCAGAAAAAGAGAAAATAGCAAGCAGCTCGATAACGTAGTTACTCGCCGCAAATCTTGCATGGCAAAAAAAAGGCGAAACAAGGCAGCGCATCTGCGGTCGCGGAACGGAGTGGCAGCGAGTGACGCGACAACAAGCGCAGCAGCTCGTGCGGCAAAGGGAGGTGCTACGCAAGAAGCGAGCAAAGCAGGCTCGCTTGCAGGCGCGGCAGCTTGCGCAGAGCAAGCAAGGGGTCTTGCCAGCGATGGCGAGGTCCTGGTTGCCCTCACCCCCTCGCACGCCATGGCCGGAACTGCTATCCGACTACAACAAACCTCGCTTTGCAAAAAAAGAAAAATCGGAGCACAGGATCAAGCGACGCAAGCAACGGACGACGAAGATCTTTCGGCGTCCAGTTCGACCTGCGCAAGGTGCCTACTCGAATTCACGACAGCAAATCTCACAATCACGGCTACATGCGTCAACCACACGGGCCTTACCCGTGGACGTGAAGAAGTGCGCAGATTCATGAAGGGGAAAAACGGTCCCGCGACAAGCCCAGTTGCGACCGCATCACCGGACAAATCGAGCAAGAAACCTGTCACCAAGATTGGATCTCACGGACGGGAAGGACAGAAGCAGGTCAAGCAGCTGACGTCAACGAGTTTTATGGCTGTGACTAAAGCAAATCGAAGCCACGCAACTGAAAACAGCGGAGTGGGTCTTCCTAGCAATGGAGGCGCTGTTCATACAACTCCAGCGATCCAGGATCTTGAGGAGGGGATAGACAATATTTTTGTGGACCCCAAAGAGGAGTCTCCAACTCTCAGCAACAGGACGGAGCAGAGAAGGTTCCGGAGGGGAAAACTCAGAATGCAGACCGTCAGCCATACAAGCCATCAGAGAGCTTGCTTCATGAGGAAGCAACCACAAATTTTCTGGTGTGGCCTGAACTGGACTCAGACATTTCCGGATTTCTCGATTTTTTGGAATCAAGTAGGACGGACCCGGAAACAAGACCTTTACTATCCCTGGCACCTGAAAAACTTGACATAGAGGAAAATAATTTTTTCTTCGATACGGCAGCTGAGGCCAAGGCTTTTCTCGACCAGCCCATCACCGAGGAAGAGTCACAGCTTCAGTTTCTTGATGAGAATTTTTGGGAGTCTCTCGAGGAATTTTTCAGCCACACTCCGGCTTGATCCGAGCTCTGCACTAGCGCACCCATTGAGGGGGAGTGTTAGTGGATGCAATGATTGCGCTGGTTTCATGCTCCGATATGGCGCAGTTGGTTTTGTAATTGGATAAAGATACGCGGAGTGAGAATTTTCTCGGTGGCTTCCGGGAGCAGAAACATGGACAGTTTTTACTATACAAGCCAGTCCAATTCTGGCGACCAGGCCTAAAGGGCTTGCATTGTAAAACAGTATGTAGCATGCACAGGCTACTACGCATGCCTCTAGTGTGTGTGTCGCATGTGCAAGCTCTTACGCATGCATCCTGGAAGGTAGGGACCAGCAGTTATGCAGTACGACAAAGCATTGCGGTTAGGTAGAGTCAGACGTGACTTGGCTTATGGCATGAGGCGGTGTGAGAGCTGCTGGTGGGGACCGTCTACACGAGCAGCCCGTGGCCACGACTCAACGTGCTTCTCTGCTCGCCACCTAGACTGGCTGCGTGGCAAGCCAGAATGCGAGTATTACGGATACAGAGATCTACGGCTCTCACCGATCCGTGAGGAGCTCCAGGATTCAAGAACCACGGTCACGGTGAAACTTCACCGTGTATTTGAGGAGGCTTCTTCAAGCAAGCAAGGCAGTCAACTTGCCAGGGCCGCAAGTATAAAAGGCGGCGGCCCTGGCACATCTCAATATCCTAGCAGGTCTCATCTTTCATGTCATGACCTTGCAGCACATAACATTTGGAAGCGCCTCAGACTAAGGTTCTGTTAGAGTCTACCCTGGAGACCCTTGTATGCCTGGCAGAGCTCTGCCAGCCTGGGAAGGAGGAAGCCCTGACTACCTGGAGGCCAGCCTACCTGGAAGACGTTGCTGACCAAGACTCTTTGCATCGACGGCCTTAACGGCCTAGCAAGGCGTTGCCCCTTGCGTGGGCCAGGAGCAGTGGTGGAGCTCATGTGTAGCCTCTGTTAGGCTCTAATTTTCATGTAACAGACTTGTACTTTGAAATCAAGCAAAGATTTCTTTCGCTATCACATTCAGTTTCCAAAGTTTATCTGCTGATCTGTTTGCTAGCTTGCTGCACGAGAAAAGATCCTGTACAAGCAAGGAACCTAGTCCTTGCTACACACCTGCAAATCACAACAGTCCGTACCCCTGAATGTTACGAGCAGAATTGTCTGAAATGATGCATTATTGATGTGTCCGATTGGTGTGATACGGAAATAACAGAATGGCAAATTTTCACTCGTTTTTATAAGCGCGCAACTGGCTCCTCATGAGGGCGAATACTTTTGCCGCAGAGAGAGAAATGCTCATTTGAGACCGAATGATCATCCTCCGTGTAAAAGCCTTTGCGTCGCCACGGCGGGACGTCGAGGGTCTTGTGTTCCCGCCGCAACACACACAACCAGCAGGGAGCTGGTGTACGCCTGCATCCCCAAAGAAAGCGGTCTTCGGTTGACTTGACCAGCTGCACATGCACGATCGTGCGCTGCCCTGCAAACCGTCGCTGGTTCGGCTGGTGACGTTTCGCTTTCCTCGGGGACTTCGGCGCTTCTTTCAGTGCTTCGGTGCTGGGGGCTTGGGTGCTTTGTGTCCCCCGAGTGTAAGGCGTGCACCGGCAACCTTCCAAGACCACATCAGTCTGTTCATGCTGCCCTGATCTCGCCTGTGGAATGCTCACCTTCGTAGCATCAGGAGAACGTTGGGGCACTGGCCTGGACCTGGGACTTGCGCACTGTCTCCCTCCTGTGTCTCTCCCTCTCTGTCCCCCTTCCTCTGCTGATACCCCACTGTCTCTTTCCGGGCCCGGGCAGCCCACCCCTCCATCCTCCATTCTGGCCATGTCTCCCGTTCAGTCGGGGGCGCTCTCGTCCTCGCCCACCGTCGCACACCATCTTCCGCGCCACTCGTCTTGCCTCCGGGGCCACCGCCACGGCCACATGCACTAGCCTCACGCCCGGCCGACGAACACCCTCCCGATCCAGAAGGGGGAAGGGCACGCCGGCGGCGCGCGGGCAGCAACGCCCGCCCCAGCCCTGCTTTCTGGCACTGCCCTGTTCTGGTTCCTGCTCGTCTACCGATCTGGCCATCCAGTCATCTTCGTCTCTTTCTTGTCCTGGATCCGCACATCCTCCCATGTCAGCAATGGCAGTGCCACCGCTGAGGCCCGGGAGTAGATTCAGCGGCAGCAGCGGCAGCAGTAGTAGCATTGGCTGCGTCAGTTGCAGTTGCAGCAGCAGCAGCAGCAGCAGCAGCAGCAGCAGTAGCAGCAGCAGCAGCAGCAGCAGCAGCAGCAGCAGCAGCAGCAGCAGCAACAGTAACAGAAGCAGCAGGAGTAGCAGCAGAAACGTTTGTCGAGCGTTGGAAGAGCAATGCAGGCGGAGGAGAGGGCGACGGGAGGCGAATCGAGGGGCTGCCGCGCTGCTGCTGCTGCCGCCGCCGCTGCTGCTACTGCTGCTGCTGCAGGGCCCTGTGCCTCTCGTGTCCTCGTCGGCTGTCTTCCAGGATCCGGACGCACTGAAAACCAGCGATCGGCGTGGGCCGGGGGCAATGCTTGTGGCCGAATCGCGTACGGCTGAAGCCGTCAATAGAGCAGGGCCCGAGAGGGGATCGGCAGAAGCTGAGCGGGGAAGGGAGGCAGCCGGTGCCGCTGCCGGTGGCGATCCAGGTTTCAGGGACACTAGCGGACACGTGCAGCGGGAGGGCTTCACCGGGGAATTGACGAGCTCGAACGGTGGCACAACCGGCGATGCCGGCGGCAGCAGCAGCAGCGGCAGCAGCAGCAGAAGCAGAAGCAGAAGCAGAAGCAGCAGTAGCAGCAGCAGCAGCAGCAGCAGCAGCAGTAGCAGCAGCAGCAGTGTATCTGAAAGTTGGTTGCGGCGGAAGTTGAGGTGGAGCCGGCGGAGGATGGTGGCAAGCAGCAACAGCGACGGAGTGCACGGGGGCCCCAGCCAGGTAGACAAGCCGTCCGCAGCTGCGGCCGGCGACAGCGTTGGTGCAGCAGGGACAGCTACGGCTGCCGCAGCAAGGAGACGGAGATGGACCACCGGCCGAACTAAAGCCAGGCATCAGAAGCAGAACAGAAACAAGAGAGGCAAAAACGGTCAGAATCAAGGGCAAAGGCAGGCACTGTCGGCAGTCTCAGCCAACCCTGGACGGCGAGTTACCGCGTCGTCGCCGCGTCTGAGCGGCGGCCGCCTGCCTCCACGTGCCGTCAAGACCCCCTCCCCCGGCCGCGGACGCTCGCCCAGTGGGAAAAACCTCCTCCCTCCACGCGCCTCCTCCCGGCCCCGCGGCCGCGTGCCCCGCCGCTGGCCCTACTCCCCGCCGCCGTCGGCACGGGCTCGCGTCCCCAAGGCGCCCACCGCCTCCCTCCGCTCTCCGGGGCGAGTGCTCCGCTCTCCCCCTCCGCCGTCGCCTCCGCCGCCCCGGCCTGCGAGGCGACGGCTGCCCCCGCGGTCTGTGCCTGCTGGCGCAGCAAAGCCCCCTGCTGGAGCAGCGAAGCCGCCTGCCAAGGGCGCGGCAAAGCCTCCTGTGGGCGGTGGCCGTCCCACTACGGGCGGGCGCAGCCCGAAAGGCCGCAAGCCACGGCCTCCCCCTGCGCCGTGGAAGCGGCCCGTGCGGCCGCGGCCGCTGTTTGGCAACGTGACGCTGCACACTGTCGACAGCGCACCGTACTGCCTTGACACGAGGTGTGTGTGTGTGTGTGTGTGTGTGTGTGTGTGTGT
>SZWC01008277.1:64997-79580 GCA_023375785.1 Penium margaritaceum
ACGTGCATGGGGTTCATTTTTCCTAAGCGCTTTGCAAAGCGTTCTAGAAACAATCAGAGAGGGTAGGTGCAAGTGCTCTCCAATGTGCGTGGGGTTGAGCCCATTTCTGCTGGTGACTAAACACACACTTTCTGCGGCGTACCATGTGCTTGACGGCTGTTGAGGGAGGGGAACCACGGCTGACTGCGAGGATTGCGCCTTACGGCAAGGAAGCGGAGGCCAAAGAGCAGTACGACCGGGATGAGGGAAAGGAGAATCGTGGTGCCATGGTCCGCGAGGGTGATGGAGGAAGATGTGGAACTTGTGTCACCAGGGTCGTCGCACTCTGAGGTGGACAAGTCAGGGAAGGAGCAGGGCTTGGTCTTGGATTGGCGCGAGTTGATGCTTTTGCTGCCCCTGCCACCCCCTCCGCTGCTGCTGCTGCTGCTGGCAGAGGTTGTGGTGTAGCCAGAGTCTCCTGGATTCCGAACATCGCTGCTACTTCTTCTGCTGCTGCTGCCTTCATGTTCTTGTCTTATTGGAGTGATGGTAGTGGCGGTGGTTGCCGTGGTAACTGGATCATGATTGCCTTTCTGCTCCACTTCTACCCTACTGGATTTGCCTGCTGTGATGGTCGTACTGGTGGCAACGACAGATGGAGAAGCTTCTGAGCAGCTTGGTCCTGTGAAGTCGTCGTCGCACTCGCAGGTGCCTGTCACAACGTCGCACGTTCCAGCGCCACTGCACATGCAGCACGATTGTGGAGGTGCAAAGATGTTGCGAATCTCTTGCTCATACAACTGGCAGTGACCAGAATCTTGTGGAAGTGTGAACAGTCTTTGAGAGTCGGAAGCAGAACAAAAAACAATTTATTCCCCTCTGGATGCGCACGAAACCAGCATGTGAGTCTCAGAGTCACATACTCCGGCATCCACATGCGCATGAGGCTGCAGGCACTTGTTGAGAGCGTGTGAGGCAGCCACACACACTTGTGGATGCCGTAGCATGTGTGCGTCGCACGACTCCTACCATAGCCCTTGTCCTGCCATGTAGATCGCACACGGCCAGGTGTGCCGCGACAGAGCCGTAACTTCTGACGAAACCACGTGGATTGTGAGTCGAGAGAAAGGAAGGGGCTCTGGGGCACTACTGCACCAACAGCAGCAGCCTCGCCGCCACGGCAACCTCGCTGTGCCCTAATGAATCTCCCGGATCTTTCACCCTTCCCTTCAGCCCTACAAGCACTGGCTCGAGCCAAACCTGCCGGTGTCAAACTCTTCCCACACAATCGTTTCGGCCCCCAAGACTTGTCACAAAAACAAAATCTCACCTGCAATCATCGGGGCACCGCTTGGGCTGCTGCACAAGCAGCAGCCGCCTCGCCGCCGCAGCAGCCTCGTCCGGGGGGGTCTGCCCCTTCCGCAGCACCCAGAACTGCCCTCCTGCCGTCATTCCCATCAGCTCCGGCTGGCCCTTCACAAATGCGCGTGCCGGCGGCAGCTTGAAGCGACCCGGCGTGACGGCGACCGCGGAGTAGGTGAGCGTGTGCGTGCCTGCTGGCACGCGCCCGTGGAACTGGAAACTCACTTTCTCCGGTCTGATCGTTTGGGTTGGGTACGGAACGTAGAAGAACCTACGTGCGGTGGCAAACAGCAATGATGGAGAGTTAGATGTTCAAGTGACATATTCATGTCTGTTGAACTCAAGAAATGCAACACCATCCACCCCGCTGCCGCGAGCGAGAGGTGAACACACAAATGCAATGGTTAACACAAAAATGCAATGGTTCATACACAAACGTAATAACTAACACACAAATGAAATGGTTCACAAAAATGCAATGGTCCACACACAAACGAAATGGTTAGCACACATATGAAATGGTTTACAAACGCATGAAATGTTTAACATACAAATAAAATGGTTTACTAAAAAATGCAATGGTGAGCACTCAAATGCAATGGTTAACACATAAATGAAATGGTTAACACACAAATGCAATGCTTAACACACAAATGCAATTGTTAGCACAAAAATGCAATGGCTAACAAACAAATGCAATGGTTAACACAAAAATGAAATGGTTAACACAAAAATGCAAAGGTTAACACACAAATGAAATGGTTCACACACAAACGCAATGATTAACACAAAAATGAAAATGGTTCACGCAGAAATACAATGGTTAACACACAAATGAAATGGTTAACACACAAATGAAATGGTTAGCACAAAAATGCAATGGTCGACACACAGATTAAAATGTTGATACACAAATGAAACATCCAACACACAAATGAAATGGTTCACAAAAAATGCAATGGTTAACACATAAATGAAATGGTTAACACACAAAAGAAACTTTTCACACACAAACGCAATGATTTAACACACAAACGAAATGATTAACACACAAATGCAATGGTTAACACACAAATGTAATGGTTAACACTCAAATGCAATGGTTAACGCATGGATGACCTGGTCAACACAAAAGTGAAATGGTTAACACAAAAATGACATGGTTAACACACAAATGCAATGGTGAACACACAAATGAAATGGTCAACACACAAATGAAATGGTGAACACACAAATGCAATGGTTAACACACAAGTGCAATGGTTAACACACAAATGCAATGGTTAACACACAAATACAATGGTTAACACTCAAATGCAATGGTTAACACACAAATGCAATGGTTAACACACAAGTGCAATGGTTAACACACAAATGCAATGGTTAACACACAAATACAATGGTTAACACTCAAATGCAATGGTTAACACTCAAATTCAATGGTTAACACTCAAATGCAATGGTTAACACTCAAATGCAATGGTTAACACTCAAATGCAATGGTTAACACTCAAATGCAATGGTTAACACTCAAATGCAATGGTTAACGCATGGATGACCTGGTCAACACAAAAATGAAACGGTTAACACAAAAATGACATGGTTAACACACAAATGCAATGGTGAACACACAAATGAAATAGTCAACACACAAATGAAATGGTGAACACACAAATGCAATGGTGAACACACAAATGAAATCGGCAACACAGAAATGAAATGGTTACCACACAATGCAATGGTTGACACGCAAATGCAATGCTTAAAACCAAAATGGAATGGTTAACACACAAAAGAAATGGTTAACACACAAATCCAATGGTTAACACACAAATCCAATGGTTAACACAAAAATTCAATGGTTTACACACAAATGAAATGGTTCACACACAAATGCAATGGTTTACACGCAAATGCATTGGTTAACACATAAATAAAATGGTCAGCACACAAAATAAAGCGTTCACACAAAAAATGCAATTATCAACACACAAACGAAATGGTTAACACACAAATGCAATGGTTAACACACAAATGCAATGGTTAACACTCAAATGCAATGGTTAACACTCAAATGCAATGGTTAACGCATGGATGACCTGGTTAAAACAAAAATGCAATGGTTAACAGACAAATGCAATGGGTAACACACAAATGCAATGGTTAACACAAAAATGTAATGGTTTACACACAAATGCAATGGTTTACACGCAAATGCATTGGTTAACACACAAACGCAATGGTTGAAGCACAAACGAAATGGTTCACACAAATGCAATGGTTAACACCCAAATAAAATCATTAACACAAACATGTATCCACTGCTGGCGCAGTGGATATCACTCTTCCCTTCAATTCAACTGGGGACCGGGGGTCCACAGTTCTACTCCCCTTGCCAGCATGACTGGCCTTGTAGCGGGCAGCTACCTATGCTTCTGCCCTTGGTGCTCGGGCTGGCACCAGTCCCTAATCTATCTCTCTGCTGACAGGGTTGAAGGAAAAAAAAAAGTTTAAAAATCCAATGGTTAACACACAAATGCAATGATTAACACAAAAGTGCAATGGTTTAGACACAAATGCAATGGTTAACACACAAATCTAATGCTTAACACACAAATGCTGTGCTTAACACACAAATGCAATGGTTAACACACAAATGAAATGGTTAACACACAAATGCAATGGTTAACACACAAATGAAATGGTTAACACAGAAATGAAATGGTTAACACAAAAATGCAATAGTCAAAAGACAAATGCAACTGTTAACTCAGATGTGCAATTCTGAACACACAAATGCAATGATTAACACACAAACAAAAATGGTTAGCACACAAATGCTATGGTTAACACACAAATGAAATGGTTAACACACAAATGAAATGGTTAACACACAAATGAAATGGTTAACGCAGAAATGAAATGGTTAACACAAAAATGCAATGGTTAAAAGACAAATGCAATTGATAACTCAGATGTGCAATTCTGAACACACAAATGCAATGATTAACACACAAACAAAAATGGTTAACACACAAATGCTATGGTCAACACACAAATACAATTCCTGAGACACAAATGGAATGCTTAACACAAAAATGAAATGATTAACACACAAATGCAATGGTTAACACACAAGTTAAATTCTCAACACAACTGAAATGGTTAACACAAAAATGCAATGGTCAACAGACAAATGCAATTTTGAACTCAGATGTGCAATTTTTAACACAAAATGCAATGGTTAACACTGAAATGCAATGGTTTTCACAGAAATGAAATGGTTAACACACAAATGAAATGGTTGACACACAAATACTACGGTTAACCCGCAAATGCAAGGGTTTACACACAAATGCGATGGTTAAAACACAAATGCAATGGTTAACACACAAATGAAATTAGGGTGGGCAAAAATCTTGTATCGAGTCAATATTTATATCGATATCGACCCTCAACAGGGGGGCCCCCCGGACCCCCCCTCTTACACCCCCCCTTTCCACCCCCCGGACCCAATATATCGAGGTCAATATCAAAATATCGATATCGATATCGATATCGATATCGACCTTCAGTCAAAAAAATATCGAATACAANCTCTTCCCTTCAATTCAACTGGGGACCGGGGGTCCACAGTTCTACTCCCCTTGCCAGCATGACTGGCCTTGTAGCGGGCAGCTACCTATGCTTCTGCCCTTGGTGCTCGGGCTGGCACCAGTCCCTAATCTATCTCTCTGCTGACAGGGTTGAAGGAAAAAAAAAAGTTTAAAAATCCAATGGTTAACACACAAATGCAATGATTAACACAAAAGTGCAATGGTTAACACACAAATCTAATGCTTAACACACAAATGCCGTGCTTAACACACAAATGCAATGGTTAACACACAAATGAAATGGTTAACACACAAATGAAATGGTTAACACACAAATGAAATGGTTAACACACAAATGAAATGATTAACACACAAATGAAATGATTAACACACAAATGAAATGATTAACACACAAATGAAATGATTAACACACAAATGAAATGATTAACACACAAATGAAATGATTAACACACAAATGAAATGATTAACACACAAATGAAATGATTAACACACAAATGAAATGATTAACACACAAATGAAATGATTAACACACAAATGAAATGATTAACACACAAATGAAATGATTAACACACAAATGAAATGATTAACACACAAATGAAATGATTAACACACAAATGAAATGATTAACACACAAATGAAATGATTAACACACAAATGAAATGATTAACACACAAATGAAATGATTAACACACAAATGAAATGATTAACACACAAATGAAATGATTAACACACAAATGAAATGATTAACACACAAATGAAATGATTAACACACAAATGAAATGATTAACACACAAATGAAATGATTAACACACAAATGAAATGATTAACACACAAATGAAATGATTAACACACAAATGAAATGATTAACACACAAATGAAATGATTAACACACAAATGAAATGATTAACACACAAATGAAATGGTTAATACACAAATGAAATGGTTAACACAGAAATGAAATGGTTAACACACAAATGTAATGGTTAACAGACAAATGCAATGGTTAACACACAAATGAAATTAGGGTGGGCAAAAATCTTGTATCGAGTCAATATTTATATCGATATCGACCCTCAACAGGGGGGCCCCCCGGACCCCCCCTCTTACACCCCCCCTTTCCACCCCCCGGACCCAATATATCGAGGTCAATATCAAAATATCGATATCGATATCGATATCGATATCGACCTTCAGTCAAAAAAATATCGAATACAAAAACATCGATATCGATATCGATATCGAAAACATCGATATCGAAATATCGATATCGACAATATTCCCACCCTAAATGAAATGGTTAAAACACAAATACAATGGTTAACACAGAAATTCTATGGTTAACACAAATGAAATGTGTAACACAAAAATGCAATGGTTAACACGCTAAAGAAATGTTTAACAAACGAATGAAATGGTTAACACACACATGACATGGTTGACACACAAATCAAATGGGTAACATACAAATTCAATGGTTAACACACAAATGCAATGGTCAACACACAACTGAAATGGTTAACAAACGAATGAAATGGTTAATACACAAGTGCAATGTTCAACACACAAATCCAATGGTTAACTAAAAATTAAATGTTTAACACACAAATAAAATGGTTGAAACAAAAATGCAATGATTAACACAAAAATGAAATGGTTAACACAAAAATAAAATGGTTCACACACAAACGCAATGATTAACACAAAAATCAAATGACTAACACACAAAGGCTATGGTTTACACACAAATGAAATGGTTTAACACACAAACGAAATGGTTACCACAAAAATACAATGGTTAACACACATTTGAAATGGTTAACACACATTTGAAATGGTTAACACACATATGAAATGGTTAACACACATTTGAAATGGTTAACACACAAATGAAATGGTTGACACACAAATGCAATGGTTAACAGACAAATGCAATGGTTAACACACAAATGCGCTCGTTAACACAAAAATGAAATGATTACCACAGAAACGAAATGGTTGACACATAAATGCAATGCTTCACACACAAATGGAATGGCTAACACACAAATGCAATGCTTAACACACAAATTAAACAATTAAGGCACGAATGCAAGGGATAACACACAAATGAAATTCTCAACACAAGCGAGATGGTTAACTCAAAGATTCAATGGTTAAAACACAAATGAAATGGTTACTACAAATACAAAATGGCTTACACACAAATGAAATGGTTCACACACAAATGCAATGGTTAACATAAAAGTGCAATGGTTAGCACACACATGCAATTGCTAACACACAAATGAAACTGTTGACACAAAAATGAAATGGTTAGCACACAAATGCAATGGTCAAGAAAAAAATGAAATGGTTAACACACAAATACAATGGTTAACACACAAATGCAATGGTTCACACAAATTCAGTGGTTAACACACAATTGAAATAGTTAACATACAAATGCAATGGTCAACAGACAAATGAAATGGTTAACACACAACTGAAATTGTTAACAGAAAGATGCAATGGTTAACACACAAATGCAATGGTTAACACACAAATGCAATGGTTAACACACAAGCAAAATGGTTGACACACATATGCAGTGGTTAACAAACAACTGTGATGGCTAACACACGAAGGAAAAGATTAACACAAAAATTCAAAAAGCTAACACACAAATGCAAGGGTTAACACAAATGAAATGATTAACACAGACATGAAATGGTCAACGCACAAATGACATGGTTAACAAACAAATGAAATGGTCAACACCCAAATGAAGTGGTTAACACGCAAATGAAATGATGAACACACAAATAAAATGGTTAACACACAAATGCAATGGTTAACACACAAATGCAATGGTTAACACACAAGTGAAATTGTAAACAGACAGGTGCAACGGTTGACACAGAAATGCAATTGTTGACACAGAGATGCAATTGTTGACACAGAGATGCAATTGTTGACACAGAGATGCAATTGTTGACACACAAATGCAATGATTCCAAGATAAATGGCATGATTAAAACACAAATGAAACATTAAACACAAAAATCAAATGGTTAACACACAAATTAAATGGTCAACACACAAATTCAATGGCTAACACACAAGTGAAATGGTTACCAAAAAAGTTAAATGGTTAACACACAAATGAAATGGTTAATACACAAAACCAATGGTTAACGCACAAATGAAATGATGAACACACAAATGCAATCACTAACACACAGAGGACATGGTTAACGCACAAATGCAATGGTTCACAAACAAATACAATTGTTAGCACACAAATGAAATGGTTAAGCACAAATGAAATGGTTAACACACAAATGATATGGTGAATACACAAATGAAATGGTTAAACCACAAATGCAATGGTTATCAAAAACAAAATTGTTTACAAACAAATTCAATGCTCAACACACAAATGCAATGCTTAGCACGAAAATGCAATTGTTGGCACACAAATGTAACTGTTGGCACAAAAATGCAATGATTAACACACCAATGCAATGATGAACAAACAAATGCAATGGTTAACACATGAATGGAATGGTTTTCACACAAATGCAATGCTTAACACACAAATGAAATGATTAACACACAAATGCAATGGTTAACACACAAATGCAATGGTTAACACACAAATGCAACGGTTAACACACAAATGCAATGGTTTACACACAAATGAAATTCTCAAAGCAAGTGAAATGGTTAACACACAAATGCAATGGTAAACACACAAAAGAAATGGTAAACACAAAAATAAATTGGTTTCCACACAAATGAAATCCTTCACACACAAATGCAATGGTCAACATAAAATGTGATGGTTAACACAAAAATGCAATGGTTAACACACTAATGAAACTTTTAACGCTCAAACAAAATGGTTAGCACAAAAATGCAATGGTTATCACAAAATGAAATGGTGAACAAAAACTGGAATTGTCTACACACGAATGAAATGGTTAACACACAAATGCAATGGTTAACACGCAAATGAAGTACTGAACAAAACGAATGCAATGATAAACACACAAATGAAACTGTTAACACACAAACAAATTGGTTATCACACAAATACAATGATTAACAAACAAGTGTGATGATTAACACACAAATGAAATGGTTAACACACAAATGAAACTGTTAACACACAAACAAATTGGTTATCACACAAATACAATGATTAACAAACAAGTGTGATGATTAACACACAAATGAAATGGTTAACACAAAACTCAAAAAGTGAACACACACATGAAATACTCAACACAAAAATCAAATGGATAGCATACTCATGAAATGATCAACGCACAAACGAAATGGTTAACACACAAAAGAAATGATTAACACACAACTGAAATAATTAACCCACAATTGAAATGGTCAACACACAAATGCAATGGTTAATGCAAAAACTCCATGGTCAACACACAAACTAAATTGTTAACACAAAAATGAAATGCTTAACACACAAAAGCAATGGTTAACACAAAAACGAAATTTCTAACACACAAATCCATTGGTTAACACACAAATGCAATGATTAACATACAAATGGAATGGTTAACATACAAATGAAACCGTAAACACACAAATGCAATGGTTAACAAACAAATGAAATAATCAACACACAAATGCAATGGTTAATACACAAATTCAATGGTTGACAAACAAGTGCGATGGTTAACACACAAATGAAATAAATACCACAAAAAAAAATAAAAAATTAACACAAAAATGCAATGGTTAGCACAAATGAAATGATTAACACACAAATGAAATGGTCAACACACAAATGAAATGGTTAACACACAAATGAAATGATTAACACACAAATGAAATGATTAACACACAAATGAAATGGTTAACACACAAATGAAATAACTAACACAAAAATGAAATGGTTAACACACAAAAGAAATGATTGACACACAAATGCAGTGGTTAACACAAAGATGCCATGGTTAATACACAAATTCAATGGTTGACAAACAAGTGCGATGGTTAACACACAAGTTAAATGGTTAACAAAAACATGAAATGGTTTACAAACGCATGAAATGTTTAACATACAAATAAAATGGTTTACTAAAAAATGCAATGGTGAGCACTCAAATGCAATGGTTAGCACACAAATGAAATGGTTGACACACAAATGCAGTGGTTAACACAAAGATGCCATGGTTAATACACAAATTCAATGGTTGACAAACAAGTGCGATGGTTAACACACAAGTTAAATGGTTAACAAAAACATGAAATGGTTTACAAACGCATGAAATGTTTAACATACAAATAAAATGGTTTACTAAAAAATGCAATGGTGAGCACTCAAATGCAATGGTTAGCACACAAATGAAATGGTTGACACACAAATGCAGTGGTTAACACAAAGATGCCATGGTTAATACACAAATTCAATGGTTGACAAACAAGTGCGATGGTTAACACACAAGTTAAATGGTTAACAAAAACATGAAATGGTTTACAAACGCATGAAATGTTTAACATACAAATAAAATGGTTTACTAAAAAATGCAATGGTGAGCACTCAAATGCAATGGTTAGCACACAAATGAAATGGTTACCACACCAAAGCAATGATTTCACAAACAAATGCAATGGTTAACACACGAATTCAATGTCTAACACACAAATTCAATGGTTAACACTCAAATGCAATGGTTAACACTCAAATTCAATGTCTAACACACAAATGAAATGGTTAACGCACACATGAAATGGTTAACACACAAATGAAATGGTCAACACACAAATGCAACGGCTAGCACACAAGTAAAAATGTCGACACACAAATGAAATGGTTACCACACCAAAGCAATGATTTCACAAACAAATGCAATGGTTAACACACGAATTCAATGTCTAACACACAAATTCAATGGTTAACACTCAAATGCAATGGTTAACACTCAAATGCAATGGTTAACACTCAAATGCAATGGTTAACACACAAATTCAATGGTTAACACTCAAATGCAATGGTTAACACTCAAATGCAATGGTTAACACACAAATTCAATGGTTAACACTCAAATGCAATGGTTAACACTCAAATGCAATGGTTAACACACAAATTCAATGGTTAACACTCAAATGCAATGGTTAACACTCAAATGCAATGGTTAACACACAAATTCAATGGTTAACACACAAATGAAATGGTTAACACAAAAATGCAATGAGTAACGAACAAATGAGATGGTTAACACAAAAACTAAATGGTTAGCACACAAATGAAATGGTTAACACACAAATGCAATAGCTAACACACAAATGCAATGGTTTAAGAAAACAACTGAAATGGTTAGAACACAAATGCAATGGTTAGCATACAAATGAAATGGTTAAAACACAAATGCAATTGTTAAAACACAAGTAAAACTATTAACACAAGAACACAAAGGTCGACACACAAATGTAATGGTTAACACAGAAATGCAATGGTTTACACACAAATGCAATGGTTAACACACAAGTGCAATGGTTTACACATAAATGCAATGGTTAACACACAAATGCAATGGTTTACACACAAATGCAATGGTTTACACACAAGTGCAATGGTTTACACACAAATGCAATGGTTAACACAAAAACGAAATTTCTAACACACAAATCCATTGGTTAACACACAAATGCAATGATTAACACACAAATGGAATGGTTAACATACAAATGAAACCGTAAACACACAAATGCAATGGTTAACAAACAAATGAAATAATCAACACACAAATGCAATGGTTAATACACAAATGCAATGGTTGACAAACAAGTGCGATGGTTAACACACGAATGAAATAAATACCACAAAAAAATAAAAAATTAACACAAAAATGCAATGGTTAGCACAAATGAAATGATTAACACACAAATGAAATGGTTAACACACAAATGAAATAACTAACACAAAAATGAAATGGTTAACACACAAAAGAAATGATTGACACACAAATGCAGTGGTTAACACAAAGATGCCATGGTTAATACACAAATGAGATGGTCAACACACAAATGAGATGGTTAACACACTCATGGAATGGTTAACACAAAAATGCAATGGTCTACACTAAAACAATTTTTTTCAGAAACAAATGCAATGGTTAA
Organism: Penium margaritaceum; assembly: GCA_023375785.1. Lineage (NCBI taxonomy): Eukaryota > Viridiplantae > Streptophyta > Zygnematophyceae > Desmidiales > Peniaceae > Penium > Penium margaritaceum. Next base: position 77,087 of record SZWC01008277.1, read on the forward strand.
CACACAACGAAATGGTTAACACACAAACGAAATGGTTCACACAAAAACGCAATGGTTAAAACAAGAATCCAATGGTTAACACAAAAACGCAATAGTTAACACAAAAATGAAATTGTTCACACAAATGAAATGGTTGACGCACGTCGAATGGTTAACACACATGGAATTGTTGAAATACAAATGAAACGGTTAACATTAAAATGAAATGGTGAACACACAATTGAAATTGTTAAAAGACAGATGCAATGGTTAGCACACAAATTCAATTTTTGACACAACGATGCAATTGTTAACACAGAGATGCAATTGTTGACACACAAATGCAATGATTCAAACAACAATGTTGTGGTTAACACACGAATGCAACAGTTAACGTACTAATCCCATGGTTAACACACAAATGAAATGGTGAACACAAAAATACAATGGTCAACACACAAATGCAATGGTTAACAAACAAATGAAATGGTTAACACACAAGTTAAATGGTTAACAAAAACATGAAATGGTTTATTCAAAAATGAAATGGTTACTACACAAACACAATGGTTAATGCACAAATGAACTAATGAAAACACAAATGAAATCGTTGGCACACACATGAAATGGTTAACGCACAAATGCAATGGTTAGCAGAAAAATGAAATTGTTAGCACACAAATGAAATGATCAATACAAAAATGAAATGGTTAACACACAAATGCTATGGTTAATACAAAAATGAAATGATTAACACAGAAATGCAATGCTGAACAAACAATGCAATGGCTAGCACACAAATGAATTGGTTACCCCATAAATGCAATTGTTTACACACAAATGAAATTGTTCACAAAAAAATTCAATTCTCAACACACAAATGCAATGGTTAGCACATAAGTTAAATGGTTAACACAAAAGTGAAATGATTAACACACAAATGTAACGGTTGACACAAAAATACAATGCTTAACACACCAATGCAATGATTAATATACAAATTCAATGGTTAACACACAAATTCAATGGTGAACACACAAGTTCAATGGTTAACGCACACATGAAATGGTTAACACACAAATGAAATGGTCAACACACAAATGCAACGGCTAGCACACAAGTAAAAATGTCGACACACAAATGAAATGGTCAACACACAAATGCAACGGCTAGCACACAAGTAAAAATGTCGACACACAAATGAAATGGTTACCACACCAAAGCAATGATTTCACAAACAAATGCAATGGTTAACACACAAATTCAATGTCTAACACACAAATTCAATGGTTAACACTCAAATGCAATGGTTAACACTCAAATTCAATGTCTAACACACAAATGAAATGGTTAACACACAAATTCAATGGTTAACACACAAATGAAATGGTTAACACAAAAATGAAATGGTTAACACACAAATGAAATGGTTAACACACAAATGAAATGGTTACCACACCAAAGCAATGATTTCACAAACAAATGCAATGGTTAACACACGAATTCAATGTCTAACACACAAATTCAATGGTTAACACTCAAATGCAATGGTTAACACACAAATTCAATGTCTAACACACAAATTCAATGGTTAACACTCAAATGCAATGGTTAACACACAAATTCAATGTCTAACACACAAATGAAATGGTTAACACACAAATGAAATGGTTAACACACAAATGAAATGGTTAACACACAAATTCAATGGTTAACACACAAATGAAATGGTTAACACACAAATTCAATGGTTAACACACAAATGAAATGGTTAACACAAAAATGAAATGGTTAACACACAAATGAAATGGTTAACACACAAATTCAATGGTTAACACACAAATGAAATGGTTAACACACAAATTCAATGGTTAACACACAAATGAAATGGTTAACACAAAAATGAAATGGTTAACACACAAATGAAATGGTTAACACACAAATTCAATGGTTAACACACAAATGAAATGGTTAACACAAAAATGCAATGAGTAACGAACAAATGAGATGGTTAACACAAAAACTAAATGGTTAGCACACAAATGAAATGGTTAACACACAAATGCAATAGCTAACACACAAATGCAATGGTTTAAAAAAACAACTGAAATGGTTAGAACACAAATGCAATGGTTAGCATACAAATGAAATGGTTAAAACACAAATGCAATTGTTAAAACACAAGTAAAACTATTAACACAAGAACACAAAGGTCGACACACAAATGTAATGGTTAACACAGAAATGCAATGGTTTACACACAAATGCAATGGTTAACACACAAGTGCAATGGTTTACACATAAATGCAATGGTTAACACACAAATGAAATGGTTTACACACAAATGCAATGGTTTACACACAAGTGCAATGGTTTACACACAAATGCAATGGTTTACAAACAAATGCAATGGTTTACACACAAATGCAATGGTTTACAACCAAGTGCAATGGTTTACACACAAATGCAATGGTTTACACACAAGTGCAATGGTTTACACACAAATGCAATGGTT
>SZWC01008278.1:38413-69142 GCA_023375785.1 Penium margaritaceum
GTGTTCGCTGCGGTGCATGGCTGCAGGTTGCGGTTGTGATGGTGCCGCCAGAGGCAGAGCTGCAGAGGCGCAGTCGGCGGCGCACGCAAGAGACGGGGAAGGATGTACCTGAGGACGCCGTCAACGAGATGAAGGGTGAGCGCTGCATGGCGATGCCGTGCATGTGCTGCTGGCAGCACTTCATATAGCCAGTGGTTCACGCGCCAGTACCACGTGCCAGCAACTTGCGCATGAGGGCACGTTTGCAACAGATTGTCTGCGGCGAGACTCGAGCACACTTGGGTTGCACGTTTGTCTGCGGACGGGTGCATCACGTTTTTGCTGCATGATCGCTGCGTGCTTGCCATCTGGTCTTCACCACGAGGGCCCTTGGGATGGTCTCCACCAGCTGATCCCTTGCGCTCTGCGGCCCCGTTTGGAACCATCTTCATGCCTTGTGGTTTGAGCAGGCAAGCACTAGAACAAATGCTTTTCTCTCCTGTTTTTTTGCTCTCTCCATGACTTCTTGCTGGATGCACAATGGCGGGGTGCTTTTTCTCTGCTGCACCTCACGGCGTTTGCATCTGATGCTGTGGTTGCGGCCATCTACAGCCAACTTTGTGCTGCCGCGCACGTGCCACGAGGCGGGCTCGCGCGAGCTGTTCGACGAGGTGCGCTACGTGGAGCTGCAGCGGCCTGAGGCAGAGCGTGTGGTGGAGCGGCAGCGCATCCAGGCGCGCGCCGCGCTCGGCCAGGCTGCCACCATGCGCCGGGCCGCCGGCATGCTCAGCTCCACGCCGACCTCCTCCCCCCGTTTCGGCAGCGCACCGGTCTCCCCGTACATGTCGCCCGCGCGCATGTTCGCCTCGAGAGGCCCTGCAGGTGCGCCTGTGCCAGGATCGCCACCCACGTTTTTCGCCGGCGGCAGTGCTCCTCCCTCGCCCTATGCGCACTCACCTGGACCTGGTCGGCTGTCGTTTGACAACCCTTCGGCCGTGCTGGCAGCTCCAGGCAATGCGAACCCTTTCCTGGCCTACCGCTCGCCGTCGCCCTTCGCTTCCCCTGCCGCCAACGGTGCTGCCGCCGCCAGAGCTGCGTCGCCTGGTGCTGGCCGCCCTCCCATGGCAGGCTTCGGTCAGGGAGGGCCCGTGCTGCCCCTGGCACCGACGTCCTTGGCGTCCACCCCCACGAGGCTCCCCCAAGGCCGAGCGCAGGAGGCTTGGTCGTCTTCCCCGTCGGTGCTGGGCAAGAGGGGTTGGGAGGGGAGGGACTTCTCTCCAGTTGCAAGCCAAGGACAGGGGTCGCCCCTTCGTGGCCCCGTTTTGTTCTCCGTCCGGCCTGCTCCTCCTTCGGGGCCTCCTGCCGGTCACGCCGCTCAGCAGCAGTACGTGCCAGTCGGTGGGATGCTAGGACCTCCCTCGCCATTCGTGGGTGGCTCCCCAGGGGCTGGTGTTCCACCCAACTACCGCGCACCGCCTCCGGATTTCCGACACCAGCAGCAGCAGCAGCACCAGCAGCACCAGCAGCACCAGCAGCATCCTTTTCCTATTTCAGGAGCATGGCCTGCACGTCCACCCTTCCCAAGCAATGGCCACCTGGGACGGTGAACCACGAGGTGATGGTCTGGCTTGGGTGTTCGCGAGGTTTATGCCTGACGTGTTGCACACCTGGAATAACTTGCAGTTGGGACTGCTGAAATTGCTGAAAAGGGGCGTTAGAGAGCAGGGAGAACGTCAAAGATGAAATCACTAGTTCAAGGTTATGGTCTCGCCTGCCCAACAGGGTGAAGTAAAGAAAGTAATGTGCACAACACCCCCCCCCCCCCCCCCCCCCCTTCAACCTCCCCATCCTCTCTCCCAGGCTTCCGCATCGGCAGAATTTGCACATTACATTCCACTGCCATGTGTTGTGAGGGTCAACCTTCAGTGACCATAGGTAGAAAGACAGGTAGCTTAGGGCCTCACTGTTTCTGCAGAAACTTTTTCTGCCACTGGCGTGGATACTACTTTTTGCTTGGACTTCAGAAACTGTGAGGTAGCAATGGCCTTAGCAGCACGCAAGGGTTGCTGAGGCAGACAGATGTCCACAACAGTAGCTCGCAGTGAAATTTGTTAGTTTGTGCCTTTGTTGACAAATATGTGGTTGTCCTCCTAAATCATTCGAGGACATGCAGTCCCATGCTAGACGACGTACGAGCTCTGTGTAGGTAGCCTTGATTGCTAGGCAAGCAAGCAAGCAAGCAAGTAGCAAGCGATGGGGCGAATGTTGTGCTTTGTGCCGTTCCTGTACAGTTTACTGTGACCACTCGGCCGTGTCCATACTCGTGCAGATCCCTGAGGCAGGCGGCCCTGATGACACCGGCGCGACGACAGGCGGCGGACTACCCGTCTGGAGCTGACCGACCACTGTTCCAGAGCCCCAGATGTCACCGGGACTCCTTGCTGTGCCTTCTACGTCTTGCAGGCGCCTTTCGGCGGACTGGGCATGAGGCCCATTTGCATGTTTTTGCATTATATACTCGCTGTCAGTCAATGGATGCATGCATGTGACCAGTCGTTGCATGCGTCGTTTGATTCTGCACGTCTAGGTTCAGACGGCGTAGGATTCTGACATGTGTGCGCAGAGTTATGGCCAAAACACTGGTTTTTGGCCGGTTTTAGGACAGCTCTTGGACTGCCGCGTGCGACACCCGCCGTGCGCCGCGGCAGGTATTTATACCCTGGACCTGTCAGTTGTCATCTCTCTCTGCATATGCTATATTGAAGCATTCTGACACTTGACTTGTGTCTCCTAGCCAAACTCTTGCCGTTGCGTGTACGACCTGTGACTGTCGTCACCGTCTGACTAGGCACTGACGCCCGGTCAGCGGCTGTGTTGCTAGGAAGCTTCTACGCACTTTCTCATGGTATCAGAGCAGTGAGACAGTTCTCACTGAGCTGCGTAGGAGAGACGCAGCAGAGCAGCAGCAGTGAGAGTCACCGTTGCAGCAGATCTTCTGGGACCCGTTGGAGACGGCCGTTCGCCGTCCGCGCACTCCACCCACCACGTGAGATCGCAGCTGCTGAGGCAATAGCAGCAGCGCGTACCGCAACGCAGAGGTGTGTGGCGGCTGCGGTGCGTGCAGCCGCCACTTCCCCCCACAGCCGCAACAGCAGAGCAGCAGTAGCAGAGGCGGCGGCAGCCGCGCAGCAGCAGCGCAGCAGCAGCGGCCGCCACAGCAGCGTGGCAGCAGCGGCGACAGCAGCAGCGCAGCAGCGGCGTCGGCAGCAGCAGCGCAGCAGCGGCGTCGGCAGCAGCAGCGCAGCAGCAGCGGCCGCCACAGCAGCGTGGCAGCAGCGGCGACAGCAGCAGCGCAGCAGCGGCGTCGGCAGCAGCAGCGCAGCAGCGGCAGCGGCACAGCAGCAGCAGCGGCATTCGCGGCGGCAGCAGCAGCGCAGTAGTGGCAGCAGCAGCAACACGCGGCGGCGGCAGCCAGCAGCAGCGCGCGGCGGCGGCAGCAGCAGCAGCTGCAGCGCGCAGCAGCAGCGCCGCGCGCAGCAGCAGCCGCCGCGCGCAGCAGCAGCAGCAGCAGCGCAGCCGCCGCTGCCACCGCTGCACACGCAGCTACGCAGCTGCTGCTGCAGCTGACAGCACAGCTGCAGCAGCAGCTGGGCGGAAGCTGCTGCGCAGCTTCCGCGGAGCTGCCGCGCGCCACCGCGCAGCAGCAGAACCGTGACAAAAAAAAAAAAGAAAAAAAAGGAGGGGACGAGCTGACGTCAGCATTGTTGGTTGCTGATGTCATCAGGTCGTGCTGACGTCAGCAACCACTTGCTGATGTCAGCATTACACTTAGCCAAATTTTCAACCGAAAAGGCAAAAGTTGCCAGCGTTTGAACTCTCCGAGAAACGCAGACGGTTTTGAAATCCGGCAAACTTGACCTGTCGCCCCATAGTGAGCGGCGACATGAGTTCGCCCGACGACAAGGACAAGGGACCAGGTGATCCCTCCTCCTCTTCTTCAGGGGTATTGAGCCCTCGCTCGCAGGCCATTGAGGACCTGCGCAGCCAGCAGGAGGAGATGCGTCGTCTGCAGCGAGAGCAGACTGACGCTATCCGCACACTGACTGAGCTCCTGCGCACTCAGTCCACGGCTCCTCCGCGGATTCATGAGGGAGCTGCCGGCGTTGCGGCCTCCACCCAGCACTCAGCTCAGGTGCCCGTGACAGGTGCCCCACCTGCTTCACCTCCTGGTGTGGTCTCCCCACCACCTGCGGACCTCCTTGATGACGAGCCATTCATGCCAGGCTTTGAGGATGACTCCCAGGAGCGGGAGATTCGTCTTCTACAGGAGCGCCTCCGTCAGCTGCAGATGGGTATCCGACCTCCACCCGTGTCCCCGATACGATCGTCACCGGAGTTCCCCAGTGATCACCCCCTTCCAGGAGTTTTCCCCGTCACTCGCCCTCCTCAGCCTGCGTCTGCTCTCCCCACGGAGCGGCAGCCAAAGGACTTTGAGACACCACCTCCACGGTACATCAGCGAGGATGGATTTGACTGCTGGGAGATCCTGTTCCAGGTGTGGGCCACTTTTGAGGGAGTGTGGCCTTACTACCACAGCCCATACCAGTCTACAGATCCAGCACACGTGCTGACAGCAGCCCGGGCCATGCGAGGGCTTCTCTACGCCATGCCACGCGAGACTGTCGTTGACTTCCGTCCCTTCTTCGGCGAGGCTGGCACAGGCACCGGAGCTGATCCTCATGGAGGCTGGGATCTGGCGTTGTCCCTACTGGCTACAGAGACGCACGCCACGCGTGCGTCACACATTCGCGCTTTCCATTCTCTCCGTCAGTGACCAGCGGAGCCTGTAGCGGATTACTGGCGACGCGCCATGCGTATCTACACGCGCCTGGGGACCTCAGGGGGCACACAGCTGTGGGCGCTTCGGACGATCATGCTCGGAGTTCGCCTGGAGTACACCGACATATTCACACGGTACAGCGACGCTGCTCTCGAGCCTTTCTCAGCCACCCTGCAGCTGCTCCCGTGGGCCCATCAGCTTTTCCTCCAGGTGACGTCGGCCCGCGAGGCAGCAGTGGCACATCAGGAGACTTCCCTCGCTGCAGCAGTCCTCGCCTCACCACCATCTTCCCTCCTGCAGTCACCCTTACCTTCCTCCATCACGACCTCATCTTCCTCCTCCTCTTTGACCCCGTCTACACCCACGTAGACGCAGGGCGTTGCAGCAGCTGCCCAGGGGAAGAAGAAGAATAGGAAGCACGCATCGGGTCAGCAGCAGTCGTCATCCAGTGGTAGCAATGGCCGTTCCGTGCACTGCTACAACTGTGGACGTGCCCATCGCTATATCGAGTGCAAGCAGCCGCTCGACTGGGAGCGCATCACTCGCGGACTTTAGGCTGCCCATGCTGCTCGCACCGCGTCTGGCACGTCGACCGCACACTCCTTTGGACGCGCGGCGACTACGACTGCAGCTGTCCCTGCATCCTCACCGGCGAGCAGCAGTGATCCAGACCCACGTGACCGCACCATCGTCGAGCTTCGTCATCTTCTGGCGCTTTGCTTTCAGGGAGGTGCGAGTGTATTGTCATTGTCGAGTGGGTTAGAGACTGCTTGTTTGTCCGTCCTCGTGACTCGTGATGACACGTGTGGGGGAGCACAGTCCGCATGTGATGATGATGGGCCTGACTGCACTGACTATATTCATGAGTCTCACCTTCGTGATGTACGCCGTTCCGTCCCACTGACGGCTCAGCGTCCCTCTGATGCCGAGTGTTCTATTGCTCGTTGTACAGTGACGTCCACCACTCGTGACTCCGGTGGCACTTGGATCATCGATTCCGGTGCCACCCACCACATGACGTGTCGTCGTAGTGACTTTGTGGTACTTGGTCCTGTCACGACTGTCCGTTCTGTTCGTACAGGTTCTGGTCAGTCCTTACCGGTTCACGGTGTTGGGGTTGTATGCTTTGATGGTCCGTCTGGCCCCTTGTATCTCTCTGACGTTCTGTTTGTGCCTGATCTTGAGCTTAGTCTGCTGTCTATGCGTGTCTGCACTCTGATGGGTCTCTCCGTTGAGCATACCGCTGATTCAGTGACTGTGACTGCTCTTGACACCCGTAGCATTGTCCTGCGTGCTTCAGTCGTAGATGATTTGTACCGTATTGCTCGGCCCTCCTCCCCTTGCTCTCCCTCCTCCTCTGGTCGCGTTTTTGTCACTGGTGTTCTATCCCCGGAACACCAGCGGTTGCTTCACCGACGTCTGTGTCACGTGGGCTCCGACACTGTGTCGAAGCTCATATGGACACAGCCCGCTCTTGGTCTTGACGTGGCTTCTTTCGAGAAGCCACCCAAGACCGACTGTCTTTTTTACGCTCAGGGTAAGATGCACAGATGCACTTACCCTGATTCGCGTTCCCGAGCGCTGAGGCCCCTCGAGTTGGTCCACTCGGACCTGCTCGGTCCTCTCCCGGTCGAGTCGTTGTCCGAGAGGGGCCGGTATGTTTTAACGCTGACTGATGACTTCACCCGGATGCGGTGGGTCTACAGTTTGCGTCAGAAGAGCGACGCCGCCCTTGCGGTTCGGCTCGTGATGGTTGAGCGTCAGTCTTGCCACACGCTACATACCTTTTGCTCGGATCGCGGCGGCGAGTTCCTTGGCGAGATGGACTCTTTCTTTGCTGAACACGGCATTTTTCACCAGGTCTCTGCTCCTGCTACCCCACAGCAGAACGGTGTATCTGAGCGCTGGAACCGCACCATGGAGGATGCGGTCCGCGCCATGCTATCTGAGTGCGGTCTCCCGGAGTCCTTCGCATTCGAGGGCTTCGCCTACATGACTTGGGTCTGGAACCGCCTCCCGCATGGTCCACTTCCGGATCATGTTACACCGTACGAGCTCTGGTTTGGCCACCGTGCCGATCTTCGTCGCGCACGCGTCTGGGGATCCCTGGCCTCCGTATGGTATACCGAGGACCAGGAGGGGTCCAAGGTCTCCCCTCGGGGTCGCTTGTGTGCCTTCATCGGCATCTCCCCGCGGTCGAAGGCCTGGCGTTTTTGGGACCCCACTGGCCGTTGTGTCATTGAGTCCCGTGACGCGCTGTTTTTTGAGTCACTCACATACCGTGATCTGACTTCGATCACAGCGCTCTCTGCAGCTCATGTCCCTTCCTGTGAGGGTCCTCGGCGGATGGGGGAGAGCTCTTCGCCAGCCACCATTCCTGGCCAGGCTGATGTGTCCGCTCGAGTCCCCTCTCGATCTCCAGCACTTGATGATCCGGCTATCATTGCCGTTGGTCCAGAGATCCCCCCTGTCCAGCCAGCTTCGCACCCCACAGGTATCACTGCTCCCACGCCTCCTCCTGCATCACCCTCTGTGTCCACTGGCACCCCTGTTCCGGTGTCTCACCCAGCCCAGCCCACTCCTGTCTATACGTCGGCTGACACTCCTGTCTCAGTGTCCGGGCCACCCTTGCCCAGCTCAGTGTCCCCCACACACGCATCTCCGCGCACGGCTTCTCCGACTGCCTCGTCTCAGCCCTCACCAGCTGTGGTCGTACCTGTCCCTGTGGTCGTACCTGTTCCTGAGCCTGAGGTGCGCCCCTCGACCTCCGGTTACTCCCGTGAGCCCGGTGGTCGCCTTCGACCACTGGATTCTGGAGCTCAGCGAGCTTCGGGTTCCGGACCCAGACGTTCCTTTCGCAACATCGCGAGCGGTGACCCAGGCACAAAGGCCTTAGGCCTGAGTGTCCGCACTGAGCTTTCAGAGGTACACCCAGCGTGCCCCATAGGGCACGACCTGGTCACCTGCGAGTTTCATATCGCCTGTGACGCAGCAGCTGATCTTGTGGCTGTCAGGCCAGACACTGAGGCGTGTGCACTTGCCACGCAGAGTTCCCCCTCTATGGCGCCGGACCCAGGCACATTGAGGGAGGCTTTCTCATCGCAGGATGCTGATGCCTGGCAAGCTGCTTGCGAGGATGAGCTTCGCGCTATCCGAGAGCATGGAGTCCAGGAGCTGGTCGACCTTCCCCCTGGGAGGAAGGCGATTCAGGTCAAGTGGGTCTTTCGCAAGAAAGTGAAGCCGGATGGCTCACTGGAACGCTACAAGGTCCGCTTGGTTGTCTAGGGGTTCTCTCAGATTGAGGGAGTTGATTACACTGACACCTTTGCCCCTGTCGGCCGCATGACCTCAGCTCGAGCTCTGTTCGGTGTAGTAGCTCAGCATGACTGGGAACTACACCAAATGGATTTGAACAACGCGTTCCTCCATGGCTCTTTGGATGAGGAGATCTACGTGGCTCAGCCACCAGGCTTTGAGGACGGTGACAAGGTCTGGCGCTTGCGCAAGTCCTTGTACGGCCTCAAGCAGTCTCCACGGTGTTGGAACCGGGAGATCACTGGCACCTTGACTCGCGTAGGATACGTACAGAGTGAGGCAGACCCCTCACTCTTCATCCTACCTACACCCGAGCGGTTTACCGCCATCCTGGTCTATGTTGATGACCTTCTGATTGCGTCTCCGTCGCTGGAGGCCGTGAAGGAGGCCAAGGCTGTCCTGCACACCGCCTACAAGATGAAGGACCTTGGTCCTGCATCGGTGTTTCTTGGTATGGAGATTGTGCGAGATCGTAGACATCGGACACTGTTGCTGCATCAGGCCCAATACGCACGAGTCGTGGGGGAGCGCTTTAGTGATCTCCTTGGTGTAGTGCCCACTGCTTCCACACCACTCACACCTAATGGGCAAGATGCCCTGAAGGTGGATGACCCTACACAGCTGGGGGAGACAATGGACGTGACCTTGTACCTCCGTCTTATCGGATCTCTGATGTACTTGGCCACCACCACGCGTCCCGACATCGCGTTCGCCGTCAACCTCCTCGCTCAGTTCTCGCAGGCTCCACATGCCAGAGCTCTTCACGCGGCTGTGCGAGTGGTACGGTACGTGGTCTCCACGCTGTTGCTCGGACTCTGCTTTCGTCGGCAGTGTTCGGTGGTCCTTGACGGCTACACTGACAGCGACTGGGCTGGGAGTCGTGACGGGCGCAGTCGCACTGGCTGCGTGCTTTTGCTCGGTGGTACCGCTTTGTCGTGGCGAAGCAGGAAGCAGGGCTGCATCGCACGTAGCTCGTCGGAGGCAGAGTATGTGGCTTTGGGGGCAGGGGCTGCTGAGGCAGTTTGGCTGCAGCGCATATTTCTTGAGCTTCGGCAGTCAGTACCCGCCATTGTGCTGCGTTGCGACAACCAGAGTGCTCTCACCATTGCGGAGAACTCTGGTGTTTTTCATGCTCGCACAAAGCACATTGCGGTTGAGCATCACTTCGTTCGTGATCTGGTGGAGTGACGCGTGATCTCCATCATGTGGGTTGGCACTGACTTGCAGCGAGCTGATTTCTTGTCGAAGGCACTTCCCCGCGGAAAGTTCCTGGTGGCCATTCGTTCTGTTGGGCTTCGCCTCGTGCGTGAAAGTGGTTGAGTGTGGGATGTACGTTGCCGTCTCATCTGTCTATGTTACTCAGTATGTGGTTGTACGAGAGTTGCACGCGTATGGACATGCGTACCATCGGGTCATGGGGGAGTGTTGTGCTTTGTACCGTTCCTGTACAGTTTACTGTGACCACTTGGCCGTGTCCATACTCGTGCAGATCCCTGAGGCAGGCGGCCCTGATGACAGCGGCGCGACGATAGGCGGCGGACTACCCGTCTGGAGCTGACCGACCACTGTTCCAGAGCCCCAGATGTCACCGGGACTCCTTGCTGTGCCTTCTACGTCTTGCAGGCGCCTTTCGGCGGACTGGGCATGAGGCCCATTTGCATGTTTTTGCATTATATACTCGCTGTCAGTCAATGGATGCATGCATGTGATCAGTCGTTGCGTGCGTCTTTTGATTCTGCACGTCTAGGTTCAGACGGCGTAGGATTCTGACATGTGTGCGCAGAGTTACGGCCAAAACAGTGGTTTTGGGCCGGTTTTAGGACAGCTCTTGGACTGCCGCGTGCGACACCCGCCGTGCGCCGCGGCAGGTATTTATACCCTGGACCTGTCAGTTGTCATCTCTCTCTGCATATGCTATATTGAAGCATTCTGACACTTTGACTTGTGTCTCTCAGCCAAACTCTTGCCGTTGTGTGTACGACCTGTGACTGTCGTCACCGTCTGACTAGGCACTGACGCCCGGTCAGCGGCTGTGTTGCTAGGAAGCTTCTATGCACTTTCTCAGCAAAACCATGGATCGGTGGGCACGCTGACGTAAAAGAAGTGTGAAAGCGTTTTAAGTGGGCGAGTAACAAGAGAGCGAAGTGGTAAGTGCCGGTTGACTGGGCCACCTACGCGAACCACTCGACGTGGGGCCCCGATGCCACCCGAGGATCGAACCCGGCCCTGGAGCGAACGAGCTCCAGGCGGTTTCTCTCACGCTGGTATAAAACGGATGTGTGGTCTCGAGGTATCAGCAACCCGGTACACTACGCTAAAAGCATGCAAGTGTGTAAGAATCCAGTCACATCACAAGCACCAACTTCAACAAATGTATCCCCCATTTTGACATGAAGAATTATCACTAAACTAAGGCTCGTTGTGAGGACGACGTTGATGCTGTGGCCACCACTTGGCAACTTGATGGTGTCACCACTACTGTGCGTCCCATGCTGCGACACAGCTTTGCACCAGAGAGCCTCCGTCGAGATTAATCACCTGCAGTGGTGAGGTGTGTGTGTGCGTGGAGGCAAGAGGGCACTTGCGTGTATCATAACCATAACCAACTGTTGTGTTTTGTGCCGTTCCTGTACAGTTTACTGTGACCACTCGGCCGTGTCCATACTCGTGCAGATCCCTGAGGCAGGCGGCCCTGGTTGTGCTTTGTACCGTTCCTGAACAGTTTACTGTGACCACTCGGCCGTGTCCATACTCGTGCAGATCCCTGAGGCAGGCGGCCCTGGTGACACCGGCGCGACGACAGGCGGCGGACTACCCGCCTGGAGCTGACCAACAACTGTTCCAGAGCCCCAGATGTCACCGGGACTCCTTGCTGTGCCTTCTACGTCTTGCAGGCGCCTTTCGGCGGACTGGGCATGAGGCCCATTTGCATGTTTTTGCATTGTATACTCGCTGTCAGTCGATGGATGTATGCATGTGACCAGTTGCCGCGTCCGTCTTTTGATTCTGCACGTCTAGGTTCAGACGGCGTAGGATTCTGACATGTGTGCGCAGAGTTACGGCCAAAACAGTGGTTTTGGGCCGGTTTTAGGACAGCTCTTGGACTGCCGCGTGCGACACCCGCCGTGCGCCGCGGCAGGTATTTATGCCTTGGACCTGTCATTTGTCATTTGTCTCTGCATATGCTATATTGAAGCATTCTGACACTGTGTCTTGTGTCTCCTAGCCAAACCCTTGCCGTTGTGTGTACGACCTNTGCTAGGAAGCTTCTACGCATTATCTCATGGTATCAGAGCTGTCGTAAAACCGGCCCAAAACCACTGTTTCGATCATAGGGAGATGCCGATGAAAGCACACAAGCGACCCCGAGGGGAGACCTTGGACCCCTGCTGGTCCTTGGTGTACCACACGGAGGCCTGGGAACCCCAGACGCGTGCGAGACGAACATCAGCACGGTGGCCAAACCAGAGCTCGTACGGTGTAACATGATCCGGAAGCGGACCATGTCACACCGTATTGTCCTGCGTGCTCCAGTCGTAGATGATTTGTATCGCATTGCTCGGCCATCCTCCCCTTGCTCTCCACCTTCCTCTGGTCGTGTTTTTGTCACTGGTGTTCTATCCCCAGAACACCAGAGGTTGCTTCACCGACGTCTGTGTTATGTGGGCTCCAACACTGTGTCGAAGCTCATACGGACACAGCCCGCTCTTGGCCTTGACGTGGCTTCTTTCGAGAAGCCACCCAAGACCGACTGCCTTTTTTGCGCTCAGAGAAAGATGCACCGGTGCACTTATCCTGATTCGCGTTCTTGAGCGCTAAGGCCACTCGAGTTGGTCCTCTCGGACCTGCTTGGTCCTCTCCCGGTCGAGTCCCTGTCTGAGAGGGGACGGTATGTTCTGACACTGACCGATGACTTCACCCGGATGCGGTGGGTCTACAGTCTGCGTCAGAAGAGCGACGCCGCCCTTGCGGTTTGTCTCTGGCTCGTGATGGCTGAGCGTCAGTCTCGCCACACGCTACATACCTTTCGCTCGGATCGCGCCGGCGAGTTCCTCGGTGAGATGGACTCCTTCTTTGCTGAGCACGGCATTTTTCACTAGGTCTCCGCTCCTGCTACCCCACAGCAGAACGGTGTCTCTGAGCGCTGGAACCGCACCATGGAGGATGCGGTCCGCGCCATGAGGTCTGAGTGCGGTCTCCCGGAGTCCTTCGCCTTCGAGGGCTTCGCCTACATGACGTGGGTCTCGAACCGCCTCCCGCATGGTCCGCTTCCGGATCATGTTACACCATACGAGCTCTGGTTTGGCCACCGTGGTGATCTTTGTCTCGCACGCGTCTGGGGTTCCCTGGCCTCCGTGTGGTACACCGAGGACCAGCAGGGTTCCAAGGTCTCCCCTCGGGGTCGCTTGTGTACTTTCATCGGCATCTCCCCGCGATCGAAGGCCTGGCGCTTTTGGGACCCCACTCGACGTCGTGTCATTGAGTCCCGTGACGCGCTGTTTTTTGAGTCTCTCACCTACCGTGATCTGGCTTCGATCACAACTTTCTCCGCAGCTCATGTCCCATCCTGTGAGGGTCCTCGGCGGATGGGGGAGACTTCTCCGCCAGTGACCATTTCTCGTCAGGCTGATGTGTCCGCTCGAGCCCCCTCTCGATCTCCAGCACTTGATGACCTGGCTATCATTGTCGTTGGTCCAGAGATCCCACCTGCTCAGCCTGTTTCACATCCCACAGGTACCACTGCTCTCACGCCTCCCCCTGCATCATCACCTGTGTCCACTGGCACCCCTACTCCGATGTCTGACCCAGCCCAGCCCATTCGTGTCCCTACGTCGCTTGACACTCCTATCTCAGTGTCTGGGCCAGTCTCTCTTAGCTCAGTGTCCCCCACACACGCTTCTCCTCGCACGTCATCTCCGACTGCCTCGTCTCAGCCCTCACCAGCTGTGGTCGTACCTGTTCCTATGGTTGTACCTGTTCCTGAGCCTGAGGTGCGCCCCTCGACCTCCGGTTACTCCCGTGAGCCCGGTGGTCGCCTTCCACTGCTGGATTCCGAAGCTCAGCGAGCGTCGGGTCCCGGACCCAGGCTTTCCTCTCGTAGCATCACGAGCGGTGATCCAGGCACAAAGGCCTTAGGCCTGAGTGTTTGCACTGAGCTTTCACAGGTACACCCAGCGTGCCCTATAGGGCACGACCTGGTCACTCGCGAGTTCCATATCGCCTGTGACGTAGCAGCTGATCGCGTGGCCGTCATACCTGACACTGAGGCGTGTGCACTTGCCACGCAGAGTTCCCCCTCTATGGCGCCTGACCCGGGCACATTGAGGGAGGCTTTCTCATCGCAGGATGCTGAGGCCTGGCGAGCTGCTTGCGAGGATGAGCTTCGCGCCATCCGAGAGGACAGAGTCTACGAGCTGGTCGACCTTCCGCTTGGGAGGAAGGCGATTCAGGTCAAGTGGGTCTTTCGCAAGAAAGTGAAGCCGGATGGCTCACTGGAACGCTATAAGGCCCGCTTGGTCGTCAAGGGGTTCTCTTAGATTGAGGGAGTTGATTACACTGACACCTTTGCCCTTGTCGGCCGCATGACCTCAGCTCGAGCTCTGTTCGGTGTAGTGGCTCAGCATGACTGGGAACTACACCAGATGGATGTGAACAACACGTTCCTCCATGGCTCTTTGGATGAGAAGATCTACGTGGCTCAGCCACCAGGCTTTGAGGACGGTGACAAGGTCTGGCGCTTGCGCAAGTCCTTGTACGGCCTCAAGCAGTCTCCACGGTGTTGGAACCGGGAGATCACTGGCACCTTGACTCGCGAAGGATACGTACAGAGCGAGGTAGACCCCTCACTCTTCATCCTACCAACACCCGAGCGATTCACCGCCATCTGGGTCTATGTTGATGACCTTCTGATTGCGTCTCCGTCCTTGGACGCCATGAAGGAGGCCAAGGCTGTCCTGTAGACCGCCTACAGGATGAAGGACCTCGGTCCTGCATCGGTGTTTCTCGGTATGGAGATCGTGCGAGATCGCAGACATCGGACACTGTTGCTGCATCAGGCCCGATACTCACGAGTCGTGGGGAAGCGTTTTAGTGATCTCCTTGGTGCTGTGCCCACTGCTTCCACACCCCTCACACCTGATGGGCAGGATGCCCTGAAGGTGGATGACCCTACACAGCTGGGGGAGACAGTGGACGTGACCTTGTACCTCCGTCTTATCGGATCTCTGATGTACGTGGCCACTACCACGCGTCCCGACATCGCGTTTGCCGTCAACCTCCTCGCTAAGTTCTCGCAGGCTCCACGTGCGAGAGCCCTTCACGCGGCTGTGCGACTGGTACGGTACGTGATCTCCACGTCGTATCTCGGACTCTGCTTTCGTCGGCAGTGTTCGGTGGTCCTTGACGGCTACATTGACAACGACTGGGCTTGGAGCCCTGACGGGTGCAGTCGCACTGGCTATGTGTTTTTGCTCGGTGGTATCCCTTTGTCTTGGCGAAGCGTGAAGCAAGGCTGCATCGCACGTAGCTCGTCGGAGGCATAGTATGTGGCTTTGGGGGCAGGGGCTGCTGAGGCAGTTTGGCTGCAGCGCTTGTTTCTTGAGCTTGGGCAGTCAGTACTCGCCATTGTGCTGCGTTGCGACAACCAGAGTGCTCTCGCCATTGCGGAGAACTCTGGTGTTTTTCATGCTCGCACAAAGCACATTGCGGTTGAGCATCACTTCGTTCGTGATCTGGTGGAGCGACGCGTGATCTCCATCATGTGGGTTGGCACTGACTTGCAGCGTGCTGATTTCTTGACGACGGCACTTGCCCGCGAAAAGTTCCTGTTGGCCATTCGTTTTATTGGGCTTCGCCCCGTGCGTGACAGTGGTTGAGTGTGGGATGTACGTTGGCGTCTCATCTGTCTGTGTCACTCACTATGTGGTTGTACCAGTGTTGCACCCGTATGGACATGCGTACCATCGGGTCATGGGGGAGTGTTGTGCTTTATGCCGTTCCTGTACAGTTTAGTGTGACCACTCGACCGTGTCCATACTCGTGCAGATCCTTGAGGCAGGCGGCCCTGGTGACACCGGCGCGACGACAGGCGGCGGACTACCCGCCTAGAGCTGACCAACCACTGTTCCAGAGCTCCAGATGTTACCGGGACTCCTTGCTGTGCCTTCTACGTCTTGCAGGCGCCTTTCGGCGGACTGGGCATGAGGCCCATTTGCATGTTTTTGCATTGTATACTCGCTGTCAGTCGATGGATGTATGCATGTGACCAGTGGCTGCATCCGTCTTTTGATTCTGCACGTCTAGGTTCAGATGACGTAGGATTCTGACATGTGTGCGTAGAGTTACGACGAAAACAGTGGTTTTGGGCCGGTTTTAGGACAACTCTTGGACTGCCGCGTGCGACACCCGCCGTGTGCCGCGGCAGGTATTTATGCCTTGGACCTGTCATTTGTCATTTCTCTCTGCATATGCTATATTGAAGCATTCTGACACTGTGTCTTGTGTCTCCTAGCCAAACCCTTGCCGTTGTGTGTACGACCTGTGACTGTCGTCACCGTCTGACCAGGCACTGACGCCCGGTCAACGGCTGTGTTGCTAGGAAGCTTCTACGCATTATCTCACTGGTGACACCGGCGTGACGACAGGCGGCGGACTACCCGCTTGGAGCTGACCAACCACTGTTCCAGAGCCCCAGTTGCCACCAGGACTCTTTGCTGTGTCTTCTACGTCTTGAAGGCGCCTTTCGGCGGACTGGCAATGAGGCCCATTTGCATGTTTTTGCATCGTATTCTCATTGTCAGTTGATGGATGCATGCATGTGACAAGTCGCTGCGTTTGTCTTTTGATTCTGCACATCTAGGTTTAGACGGCGTAGGATTCTGACATGTGTGCACAGAGTTACGACCAAAACAGTGGCTTTGGGCCTGTTTTAGGACAGCTCTTGGACTGCCGCGTGCGACACCCGCCGTGCGCTGCGGCAGGTGTTTATGCCTTGGACCTGTCATTTGTCATATCTCTCTGCATATGCTATATTGAAGCATTCTGACACTCTCTCTTGTGTCTCCTAGCCAAACCCTTGCCGTTGTGTGAACGACCTGTGACTGTCGTCACCGTCTGACCAGGCACTGACGCCCGGTCAGCGGCTGTGTTGCTAGGAAGCTTCTACGCACTTTCTCATGGTATTAGAGCAGTGAGAAAGTTCTCACTGAGCTGCGCAGCAGAGACGCAGCAGAGCACCAACAGTGAGAGTCACCGCTGCAGCAGAGTTTCTGGGATCTGCTCGAGACGGCCGGTCGCCGTCAACGCACTCCACCCACCACGTGAGATCGCAGCTGCAGAGGCAGCAGCAGCGGCGTGTTCCGCCGCACAGAGGTGTGTGGTGGCTGCGGTATGTGCAGCCGCCCTCTCATAGCTGTAGTAGCAGAGCAGCAGTAGCTGAGGCAGCGGCATCAGCAGCGTAGCAACAGCGCAGCAGCAGCGGCCGTAGCAGCAGCGTGGCAGCAGCGGCGGCAGCAGCAGCACAGCAGCAGCGTCGGCAGCAGCAGCGTAGCATCGGCAGCGGCACAACAGCAGCAGCGGCAGTCTCGGCGGTAGCAGTAGCGTGCGGTGGCGGCAGCCAGCAACAGCTGCAGCGCACAGCAGCAGCCGTAGCGTGCAGTAGCAGCAGCAGCAGCGCAGCTGCTGCTGCCACCGCTGCACACGCAGCTACGCAGCTGCTGCTGCTGCAGCTGACAACCCAGCTGCAGTAGCAGCTGGGCGGAAGCTGCTACGCAGCTTCCGGGGAGTTGCCGCGCGCCAGCGCGAAGCGGCTCCACAGGCGCGTAGAACCGCGACAAGAAAGAAAAAAAAAGAAAAAAAGGGGACGAACTGACGTCAGCATTGTTGATTTCTGACGTCATCAGGTCGTGCTGACGTCAGCAACCACTTGCTGATGTCAGCATTACACTTAGCCAAATTTTCACCTGGAAAGTCAAAAGTTGCCAGCGTTTCAACTCTCCGAGAAACGCAGATGGTTTTGAAATCCGGCAAACTTGACCTGTTGTCCCATAGTGAGCGGCGACATGAGTTCGCCCGACGACAAGGACAAGGGACCAGGTGATCCCTCCTCCTCTTCTTCAGGGGTATTGAGCCCTCGCTCGCAGGCCATTGAGGACCTGCGCAGCCAGCAGGAGGAGATGCGTCGTCTGCAGCGAGAGCAGACTGACGCTATCCGCACGCTGACTGAGCTCCTGCGCGCTCAGTCCACGGTTCCTCTGCGTATTTCTGAGGGAGCTGCCGGCGTTGCGGCCTCCACCCAGCACTCAGCTCAGGTGCCCGTGACAGGTACCCCGCCTGCTTCATCTCCTGGTGTGGTTTCCCCACCACCTGCGGACCTCCTTGATGACGAGCCATTCATGCCATGCTTCGAGGATGACTCTCATGGTATCAGAGCAGTGAGACAGTTCTCACTGAGCTGCGTAGCAGAGACGCAGCAGAGTAGCAGCAGTGAGAGTCATCGTTGCAGCAGATCTTCTAGGACCCGTTGGAGACGGCCGTTCGCTGTCCGCGCACTCCACCCACCACGTGAGATCGCAGCTGCTGAGGCAGCAGCAGCAGCGCGTACCGCAACGCAGAGGTGTGTGGCGGCTGCGGTGCGTGCAGCCGCCACTTCCCCCCACAGCCGCAGCAGCAGAGCAGCAGCAGCAGAGGCGGCGGCGGCAGCCGCGCAGCAGCAGTGGCCGCCACAGCAGCGTGGCAGCAGCGGGGACAGCAACAGCGTAGCAGCGGCGTTGGCAGCAGCAGCGTAGTAGCGGCAGTGGCACAGAAGAAGCAGCGGCATTCGCGGTGGCAGCAGCAGCGCAGCAGTGGCAGCAGCAGCAGCACGCGGCTGCGGCAGCCAGCAGCAGCGCGCGGCGGCGGCAGCCAGCAGCAGCTGCAGCGCGCAGTAGCAGCGCCACGCGCAGCAGCAACCGCCGCGCGCAGCAGCAGCAGCAGCAACGCAGCCGCCGCTGCCACCGCTGTACACGCAGCTACGCAGCTGCTGCTGCAGCTGACAGCACAACTGCAGTAGCAGCTGGGCGGAAGCTGCTGCGCAGCTTCCGCGGAGCTGCCGCGCGCCACCGCGCAGCAGCAGAACCGTGACAAAAAAAAAGAAAAAAAGAAAAAAAAGGAGGGGACGAGCTGATATCAGCATTGTTGGTTTCTGACGTCATCAGGTCGTGCTGACGACAGCAACCACTTGCTGACGTCAGCATTACACTTAGCCAAATTTTCAACCGAAAAGTCAAAAGTTGCCAGCGTTTGAACTCTCCGAGAAACGCAGACGGTTTTGAAATCCGGCAAACTTGAGTTGTCGCTCCATAGTGAGCGGCGACATGAGTTCGCCCGACGACAAGGACAAGGGACCAGGTGATCCCTCCTCCTCTTCTTCAGGGGTATTGAGCCCTCGCTCGCAGGCCATTGCGGACCTGCGCAGCCAGCAAGAGGAGATGCTTCGTCTGTAGAGAGAGCAGACTGACGCGATCTGCACGCTGACTGAGCTCCTGCGTGCTCAGTCCACGGCTCCTTCGCGGATTTCTGAGGGAGCTGCCGGTGTTGCGGCCTCCACCCAGCACTCGGCCCAGGTGCCCCTGACAGGTGCTCTGCCTGCTTCACCTCCTGGTGTCGTTTCTCCACCACCTACGGACCTCCTTGATGACGAGCCATTCATGCCAGGCTTTGAGGATGACTCCCAGGAGCGGGAGATTCGTCTTCTACAGGAGCGCCTCCGTCAGCTGCAGACGGGTATCCGACCTCCACCCGTGTCCTCGATACGATCGTCACCTGACTTCCCCGGTGATCACCCCCTTCCAGGAGTTTTCCCCGTCTCTCGCCCTCCTCAGCCTACGGCTGCTCTCCCCAGGGAGCGGCAACCAAAGGACTTTGAGGCATCACCTCCACGGTACATCAGCGAGGATGGATTTGACTGCTCGGAGATACCGTTTTAGGTGTGGGCCACTTCGGAGGGAGTGTGTCCTTACTACCACAGTCGATACCAGTCTACAGATCCAGCACAGGTGCTGACAGCAGCCCGGGCCATGCGAGGACTTCTCTATGCCATGCCACGTGAGACTGTCGTTGACTTCCGCCCCTTCCTTGGCGAGGCTGGCACAGGCACTGGAGCTGATCCTCGTGGAGGCTGGGATCTGGCGTTGTCCCTACTGGCCGCAGAGACGCACGCTACGCGTGCGTCACACATTCGTGCTTTCCACTCGCTCCGTCAGGGACCAGCGGAGCCTGCGGCGGATTACTAGCGACGCACCATGCGTATCTACACGCGTTTGGGGACCTCAGGGGGCACACAACTGTGGGCACTTCGGACGATCATGCTCGGAGTTCGCCTTGAGTACACCAACATATTCACATGGTACAGCGACGTTGCTCTCGAGCCTTTCTCAGTCACCTTGTAGCTGCTCCCTTGGGCCCATCAGCTTTTCCTCCAGGTGACGTCGGCCCGCGAGGCAGCAGTAGCACATCAGGAGACTTCCCTCGCTGCAGCAGTCCTCGCCTCACCACCATCTTCCCTCCTACAGTCACCCTCATCTACCTCCATCACGATCTCATCTTCCTCCTCCTCTTCGACCCCGTCTACACCCACGCAGACGGAGGGCGTTGCAGCAGCTGCCCAGGGGAAGAAGAAGATTAGGAAGAGTGGATCGGGTCAGCCGCAGTCGTCATCCAGTGGTAGTAGTGGCCGTTCCGTGCACTGCTACAACTGTGGAGGTGCCCATCGCTACACCGAGTGCCAGCAGCCGCTTGACTGGGAGCGCATCACTCGCGGACTTCAGGCTGCCCATGCTGCTCGCACCGCGTCCGGCACGTCGACCGCACACTCCTCTGGACGCACGGCGACCACGACTGCAGCTATTCTCGCGTCCTCACCGGCGAGCAGCAGTGATCCAGACCCACGTGACCGCACCATCGCCGAGCTTAGTCATCTTCTGGCGCTTTGCTTTCATGGAGGTGCGAGTGTGTTGTCATCGTGGAGTGGGTCACAGACTGCTTGTTCGTCCGTCCTCGTGACTCGGATGACACGTGTGGGGGAGCACAATCCGCATGTGATGATGATGGGCCTGACTGCACTGACTGCATTCATGAGTCTCACCTTCGTGATGTACGTCGTTCCTTCCCACTGATGACTCAGCGTCCCTCTGATGCTGAGTGTTCCATTGCTCGTTGTACAATGACGTCCACCAGTCGTGACTCCGGTGGCACTTGGATCATCGATTCCGGTGCCACCCACCACATGACGTGTCGTCGTACTGACTTTGTGGTACTTGGTCCTGTCACGACTATCCGTTCTGTTCGTCCAGGCTCTGGTGAGTTCTTACCGGTCCACGGTGTTGGGGTTGTATGCTTTGATGGTCCATCTGGCCCTCTGTATCTCTCTGACATGCTGTTTGTGCCTGATCTTGAGCTCAGTTTGTTGTCTGTGCATGCCTGCACTCTGATGGGTCTCTCCGTTGAGCATACCGCTGATTCAGCGACGGTGACTGCTCTTGACACCCGTAGCATTGTCCTGCGTGCTTCAGTCGCAGATGATTTGTACCGCATCGCTTGACCATCCTTCGCTTGCTCTCTCCCCTCCTCTGGTCGTGTTTTTGATACTAGTGTTCTATCCCCAGAACACCAGAGGTTGCTTCACCGACGTCTGTGTCATGTGGCCTCCGACACTGTGTCGAAGCTCATACGGACACAGCCCGCTCTTGGTATTGACGTGGCTTCTTTCGAGAAGCCACCCAAGACCGACTGCCTTTTTTGCGCTCAGGGAAAGATGCACCGGTGCACTTATCCTGATTTGCGTTCTCGAGCGCTGAGGCCACTCGAGTTGGTCCACTCGGACCTGTTTGGACCTCTCCTGGTCGAGTTCCTGTCTGAGAGAGGCCGGTATGTTCTGACGCTGACTGATGACTTCACCCGGATGCGGTGGGTCTACAGTCTGCGTTAGAAGAGCGATGCCGCCCTTGCGGTTTGGCTCTAGCTCGTGATGGCTGAGCGTCAGTCTCGTCACACGCTACATACCTTTCGCTCAGATTGCGGCGGCGAGTTCCTCGGTGAGATGGACTCCTTCTTTGCTGAGCACAGCATTTTTCACCAGGTCTCCGCTCCTGCTACCCCACAGCAGAACGATGTCTCTGAGCACTGGAACCGCACCATGGAGGATGCGTTCCGCGCCATGCGGTCTGAGTGCGGTCTCCCGGAGTCCTTCGCCTTCGAGGGCTTCGCCTACATGACTTGGCTCTGGAACCGCCTCCCGCATGGTCCGCTTCCGGATCATGTTACACCGTACGAGCTCTGGTTTGGCCACCGTGGTGATCTTCGTCTCGCACGCGTCTGGGGTTCCCTGGCCTCCGTGTGGTACACCGAGGACCAGCAGGGGTCCAAGGTCTCCCCTCGGGGTCGCTTGTGTACTTTCATCGGCATCTCCCCGCGGTCGAAGGCCTGGCGCTTTTGGGACCCCACTCGCCGTCGTGTCATTGAGTCCCGTGACGCGCTGTTTTTTNTGGGTCTGGAACCGCCTCCCGCATGGTCCGCTTCCGGATCATGTTACACCGTACGAGCTCTGGTTTGGCCACCGTGGTGATCTTCGTCTCGCACGCGTCTGGGGTTCCCTGGCCTCCGTGTGGTACACCGAGGACCAGCAGGGGTCCAAGGTCTCCCCTCGGGGTCGCTTGTGTACTTTCATCGGCATCTCCCCGCGGTCGAAGGCCTGGCGCTTTTGGGACCCCACTCGCCGTCATGTCATTGAGTCCCGTGACGCGCTGTTTTTTGAGTCACTCACCTACCGTGATCTGACTTCGGTCACAACCCTCTCTGCGGCTCATGTCCCTTCCTGTGAGGGTCCTCGGCGGATGGGGGAGACTTCTCCGCCAGCGACCATTTCTCGTGAGGCTGATGTGTCTGCTTGAGTCCCCTCTCGATCTCCAGCACTTGATGACCCGGCTATCATTGCCGTTGGTCCAGAGATCCCGCCTGTTCAGCCTGTTTCACACCCCACAGGTACCGCTGCTCTCACGCCTCCTGGTGCATCATCACCTGTGTCCATTGGCACCCTTGCTCCGGCGTCTGACCCAACCCAGCCCATTCGTGTTTCTACGTCGGCTGACACTCCTGTCTCAGTGTCCGGGCCAGCCTTGCCCGCTGTCACCCCCAGCTTAGTGTCCCCCACACATGCATCTCCTCGCCCGGCATCTCCGGCTGCCTCGTCTCAGTCCTCACGAGCTGTGGTCGTACCTATCCCTGTGGTCGTACCTGTTCCTGAGTCTGAGGTGCGCCCCTCGACCTCAGGTTACTCCCGTGAGCCTGGTGGTCGCCTTCGACCACTGGATTGCGGAGCTCAGCGAGCGTCAGATCCTGGACCTAGGCGTTCCTCTCGCAGCATCGCGAGCGGTGATCCAGGCACAAAGGCCTTAGGCCTGAGTGTCCGCACTGAGATTTCTGAGGTACACCTAGCGTGCCCCATAGGGCACGACCTGGTGACTCGCGAGTTCCATATCGCCTGTGACGCAGCAGCTGATCTCGTGGCCGTCAGGCCTGACACTGAGGCGTGTGCACTTGCCACGCAGAGTTCCCCCTCTATGGCACCTGACCCGGGCACATTGAGGGAGGCTTTCTCATCGCAAGATGCTGATGCCTGGCGAGCTGCTTGCGAGGATGAGCTTCGCGCTATCCGAGAGCACAGAGTCTACGAGCTGGTGGACCTTCCCCCTAGGAGGAAGGCGATTCAGGTCAAGTGGGTCTTTTGCAAGAAAGTGAAGCCGGATGGCTCACTGGAGCGCTACAAGGCCCGCTTGGTTGTCAAGGGGTTCTCTCAGATTGAGGGAGTTGATTACATAGACACCTTTGCCCCTGTCGGCCGCATGACCTCAGCTTGAGCTCTGTTCAGTGTAGTGGCTGAGCATGAGTAGGAACTACACCAGATGGATGTGAACAACACATTCCTCCATGACTCTTTGAATTAGGAGATCTATGTGGCTCAGCCACCAGGCTTTGAGGACGGTGACAAGGTCTGGCGCTTGTGCAAGTCCTTGTACGGCTTCAAGCAGTCTCCACGGTGTTGGAACCGGGAGATCACTGGCACCTTGACTCGCGCAGGATACGTACAGAGCGAGGCAGACCCCTCACTCTTCATGCTACCGACACCCGAGCGGTTCACTGCCATCCAGGTCTATGTTGATGACCTTCTGATTGCGTTTCCGTCCCTGGAGGCCGTGAAGGAGGCCAAGGCTGTCCTGCAGACCGCCTACAGGATGAAGGACCTCGGTCTTGCATCGGTGTTTCTCGGTATGGAGATCGTGCGAGGTCGCAGACATCGGACACTGTTGCTGCATCAGGCCCGATACGCACGAGTCGTGGGGGAGCGCTTTAGCGATCTCCTTGGTGCAGTGCCCACTACTTCCACACCCCTCACACCTGATGGGCAGGATGCCCTGAAGGTGGATGAACCTACACAGCTGGGGGAGACAGTGGACGTGACCTTATACCTCCGTCTTATCGGATCTCTGATGTATCTGGTCACCACCACGCGTCCCGACATCGCATTTGCCTTCAACCTCCTCGCTCAGTTCTCGCAGGCTCCACGTGCGAGAGCTCTTCATGCGGCTGTGCGAGTGGTACGGTACGTGGTCCCCACACCGTATCTCGGACTCTGCTTTCGTTGGCAGTGTTCGGTGGTCCTTGACGGCTACACTGACAGCGACTGGGCTTGGAGCCCTGACGGGCGCAGTCGCACTGGCTACGTGTTTCTGCTCGGTGGTACCTCTTTGTCTTGGCGAAGCGGGAAGAAGGGCTGCATCGCACGTAGCTCGTCAGAGGCAAAGTATGTGGCTTTGGGGACAGGGTCTGCTGAGGCAATTTGGCTGCAACGCTTGTTCCTTGAGCTGGGGCAGTCAGTACCCGCCATTGTGCTGCGTTGCGACAACCAGAGTGCTCTCGCCATTGCGGAGAACTCTGGTGTTTTTCATGCTCGCACAAAGCACATTCCGGTTGAGCATCACTTTGTTCGTCATCTGGTGGAGCGACGCGTGATCTCCATCATGTGGGTTGGCACTGACTTGCAGCGTGCTGATTTCTTGACGAAGGCACTTGCCCGCGGAAAGTTTCTGGTGGCCATTCGTTCTGTTGGGCTTCGTCCCGTGCGTGACAATGGTTGAGTGTGGGATGTGCGTTTGCGTCTCATCTGTCTGTGTCACTCACTATGTGGTTGTACCAGCGCTGCAGGCGTATGGACATGCGTACCATCGGGTCATGGGGGAGTGTTGTGTTTTGTGCCGTTCCTGTATAGTTTACTGTGACCACTCGGCCATGTCCATACTCGTGCAGATCCCTGAGGCAGGCGGCCTTGGTGACACCGGCGTGACGACAGGCGGTGGACTACCCGCTTGGAGCTGACCGACCACTGTTCCAGAGCCCCAGTTGCCACCGGGACTCTTTGCTGTGTCATTTATGTCTTGCAGGCGCCTTTTGACGGACTGGGCATGAGGCCCATTTGCATGTTTTTGCATTGTTTGCTCACTGTCAGTCAATGGATGCATGCATGTGACCAGTCGCTGCATTTGTCTTTTGATTCTGCACGTCTAGGTTCAGACGGCGTAGGATTCTGACATGTGTGCATAGAGTTACGGCCAAAAGAGTGGTTTTGGGCCGGTTTTAGGACAGCTCTTGGACTGCCGCGTGCGACACCCGCCGTGCGCCACGGCAGGTATTTATGCCTTGGACCTGTCATTTGTCATTTCTCTCTGCATATGCTATATTGAAGCATTCTGACATTGTGTCTTGTGTCTCCTAGCAAAACCCTTGCCGTTGTGTGTACGACCTGTGACTGTCGTCACCGTCTGACCAGGCACTGACGCCCGGTCAGCGGCTGTGTTGCTAGGAAGCTTCTACGCACTTTCTCATGGTATTNCTGACATGTGTGCATAGAGTTACGGCCAAAAGAGTGGTTTTGGGCCGGTTTTAGGACAGCTCTTGGACTGCCGCGTGCGACACCCGCCGTGCGCCACGGCAGGTATTTATGCCTTGGACCTGTCATTTGTCATTTCTCTCTGCATATGCTATATTGAAGCATTCTGACATTGTGTCTTGTGTCTCCTAGCAAAACCCTTGCCGTTGTGTGTACGACCTGTGACTGTCGTCACCGTCTGACCAGGCACTGACGCCAGGTCAGCGGCTGTGTTGCTAGGAAGCTTCTACGCACTTTCTCACCAACACTCCCCCATGACCCACAGATGAACAACCCACACACACATAGAACAAGGAACACATTACGGGACAATGTGAAACACAGGACTCACGTCAACCTGGGGCATCACGAGAGTGCAGCAAGCCCATAGCATGCACAACCGCTTTGAACATGCCACTGCTGAGAGCTTTGGTGAGGAAGTCTGCACACTGCTGACAAGTGTCGACCCAGACAACCTGAATATCTCCAGCAGCAATGCGCTCGCATACAAAGTGATGTCAATGTTGATGTAGTTTGTGCGAGAATGATGCATGCCATCGCGCTCGGCAATTGCCTTTGCACTTTGGTTGTCACAGCGCAGAGTGATGCAACGGTGCTGGAGGAGGAAGATGGGGATGCGGTGCCATCAGAACCTCGACCCTTGCCACCCCTTCCTTACCCACCACCGCCAGAGCCACCCCCTTGGCCTTTACCTTTACCACCCTCCCCACCCCGACCACCCCCTTGGGAAGCAAGAGATGTGGCAGTCGTCGTGAAAGTGGTGGTGGAGTATGATGCAAAGGCAGAAGAGGAGGAGGAAGAAGGAAGTGCAGTGGTAGTTGCTGCAACTGCGGCGTGATGAATGCGTTTGTTCTACAAAGAGCTCTACCAGTCGGTCAGACGTTGGGAGGTGAACTTCCACAATGCACCAATGCCGGGAGGTGCGCCAGCGGGAACAGGGATGGCAGCCAGATGCTCAAGCTTAGTGGCCTTCACCTCGTGGAAGACGTTGCTGAGTTCCGGGATGAGGTCGTTGACGATGGAAAGAACAGCAGGGAGCTGACCAGGGGCGGCCTTGCCGAGGTCGCGCAGTAGTCGCAGACTGCGGACCCAATAAGCGTCTGCAGTCTCGTCAGCACGCATGGAGAGCGTGTTGAACTGGAGAGTGAGAACACTCTAAGCTGCATATCCAGTCACTGTTGTGGGCCGCTTGATCAGTGCGTAAGCACCGACCGGGTCAGCAAGGGTGCGGTGTGCGGTGTCAGCATTGTAGGACCTGATTTCATCAGTGAGATTGTCGGGTCCGGCGCGAATGAGGGCACGGACAGCACGTGCAGACTCAGACTCGACAGCCACAAAATGTAGGATAGCAGAGGGATTGAGTTCATGGTAGTATTCCTAGAGCTGCTCCCCCTGCGCCCAGGCACTGAAATGAACCTCCCAAGAGTGGAATGTGAGGTTGGAGGTGAAGTGAGGTGGAATAGAATCAAAGTCAGGCTTGCGCTGCACTGATGGGGCAAGTGCTTTGGCTGTAGCTGCGCCGGCGGCGGCGGCGACTGCAAGAGGGTCAGAGGGAGATGAGCCAGTGGCAGCAGATGCAGAAGCGGATTAGATAGAGAATGCTGCAGCAATGCCGGCAGACGGAGTGCTGCTCAGTGTGGGTTGGAGACGGTTAATGACCAAATCAGCAGTGTGATCTGCAAAGGTTTCTTGGTCAGCCTGCTCAGCCCGCAGCTTCTCCTTAGCGGCACGCTGAGCAGTGAGTACTGCCTTCAGTGTATTGCGCTCACGCTGCAGCTCAGCTTGCAAGGCCGTGTATTGGTCATCGTCGACTGGCATGTTGCCAGTGACGGGATTCTGCCGAGGAAATTTTGGCAGATTTTCCCTTGCCCCAGTGGCCATGGGAAATGTGTGGTAAGTGCGTCGGAAGTTCACTGCAAGGAAACAACCAGGACGCACAAACACGCCAATAGAGAAGGGTAGGAAGAGAGGGAGAGACCAAGAGAGACCAGGCTCACCAGGCAAGGCGGCGCAGTGAGAACAACGGTGGGAGAGCCGCTGAAGCTGAGGAGGCAACAACTGCACAGTCGCTGATGTTGAGACGATGAGGCAAGCCAACCCTGTCAACGCTGCAGCTGACAGGGTGGAGATGGTTGCAGTGGTTGAGACCAACAGCTGAATGTGGCGAGTCGCTGAGGATGAAGAGGAGGGCAAGGATGATGCCTGTACTGTGGAGGTATGGATGGACTCAACGGCACAAGAGAGCCCTGTGGCCGCTGCAGCTGCTGCTGATGCGACTGTGTCTGCAGCGGCAGCAATCTGGGTCACTACGTTGACAGCAGCAGCCGCCAAAGGTCCCTGATCAACTGCAACCACAGTGTAGGTCTCAATGGCTCTGCCAGCGGCAGTGCTAGCTGGTGCACGTGCAGCACCTGCAGTGGTTGCAAAAGTAGATGCAACAGCAGCACTGGACACGAGTGCAGCCTGCAGGGCACTCAGAATATAAGGGGATGGAGAAGATGCTGACTCTACAGCTGATGCAGCTGGATATGCGGCACGGCGTGAAGCAGGCGCCCCTGATGCTCCTGGCGCAGAGGATGGCGCTGCGCCACGAGCAGCAGCACGGCGACATTGCTGGCGCGTCCTATGGGCAACGGGTGGGCTTACCGGTGAGTGAAGAGGTCGATCATCACACGGTGACGCCGTAGCTGGTTCATTCTGCGCCGTCGGAGAGTCGTTGGCGGCTGACTGACAGTGAGCTACGCAGTCCCTTGCGTCTGCCCACCCGTAGTAGTCGACGGTGTCCTAGTACTCACCGGGGTGGTAGCCCGGGCTGCTGCGACGAACTCGAGTTGTGCCAGAGTTGTGCCAGAGTTGTGCCAGAGTTTTGCCAGAGTTGTGCAAGAGTTGCAAAAGAGTTGTGCCAGATTTGTGCCAGAGTTGTGCCAGAGTTATGCCAGAGTTGTGCCAGAGTTGTGCCAGAGTTGTGCCAAAGTTGTGCCAAAGTTGTGCAAACGTTGTGCCAGAGTTGTGCCAGACTGGTGCAAGACTTGTGCCAGAATTGTGCCAGAGTTGAGCCAGAGAACTGCCAGAGTTGTGCCAGAGTTCTGATAGAGTTGTGCCAGAGTTATGCCAGAGTTATGCTAGAGTTGTGCCAGAGTTGTGCGAGAGTTGTGCCAGAGTTGTGCGAGAGTTGTGCCAGAGTTGTGCGAGAGTTGTGCCAGAGTTGTGCGAGAGTTGTGCCAGAGTTGTGCGAGAGTTGTGCCAGAGTTGTGCGAGAGTTGTGCCAGAGTTGTGCGAGAGTTGTGCCAGAGTTGTGCGAGAGTTGTGCCAGAGTTGTGCGAGAGTTGTGCCAGAGTTGTGCGAGAGTTGTGCCAGAGTTGTGCGAGAGTTGTGCCAGAGTTGTGCGAGAGTTGTGCCAGAGTTGTGCGAGAGTTGTGCCAGAGTTGTGCGAGAGTTGTGCCAGAGTTGTGCGAGAGTTGTGCCAGAGTTGTGCGAGAGTTGTGCCAGAGTTGTGCGAGAGTTGTGCCAGAGTTGTGCGAGAGTTGTGCCAGAGTTGTGCGAGAGTTGTGCCAGAGTTGTGCGAGAGTTGTGCCAGAGTTGTGCGAGAGTTGTGCCAGAGTTGTGCGAGAGTTGTGCCAGAGTTGTGCGAGAGTTGTGCCAGAGTTGTGCGAGAGTTGTGCCAGAGTTGTGCGAGAGTTGTGCCAGAGTTGTGCGAGAGTTGTGCCAGAGTTGTGCGAGAGTTGTGCCAGAGTTGTGCGAGAGTTGTGCCAGAGTTGTGCGAGAGTTGTGCCAGAGTTGTGCGAGAGTTGTGCCAGAGTTGTGCGAGAGTTGTGCCAGAGTTGTGCGAGAGTTGTGCCAGAGTTGTGCGAGAGTTGTGCCAGAGTTGTGCGAGAGTTGTGCCAGAGTTGTGCGAGAGTTGTGCCAGAGTTGTGCGAGAGTTGTGCCAGAGTTGTGCGAGAGTTGTGCCAGAGTTGTGCGAGAGTTGTGCCAGAGTTGTGCGAGAGTTGTGCCAGAGTTGTGCGAGAGTTGTGCCAGAGTTGTGCGAGAGTTGTGCCAGAGTTGTGCGAGAGTTGTGCCAGAGTTGTGCGAGAGTTGTGCCAGAGTTGTGCGAGAGTTGTGCCAGAGTTGTGCGAGAGTTGTGCCAGAGTTGTGCGAGAGTTGTGCCAGAGTTGTGCGAGAGTTGTGCCAGAGTTGTGCGAGAGTTGTGCCAGAGTTGTGCGAGAGTTGTGCCAGAGTTGTGCGAGAGTTGTGCCAGAGTTGTGCGAGAGTTGTGCCAGAGTTGTGCGAGAGTTGTGCCAGAGTTGTGCGAGAGTTGTGCCAGAGTTGTGCGAGAGTTGTGCCAGAGTTGTGCGAGAGTTGTGCCAGAGTTGTGCGAGAGTTGTGCCAGAGTTGTGCGAGAGTTGTGCCAGAGTTGTGCGAGAGTTGTGCCAGAGTTGTGCGAGAGTTGTGCCAGAGTTGTGCGAGAGTTGTGCCAGAGTTGTGCGAGAGTTGTGCCAGAGTTGTGCGAGAGTTGTGCCAGAGTTGTGCGAGAGTTGTGCCAGAGTTGTGCGAGAGTTGTGCCAGAGTTGTGCGAGAGTTGTGCCAGAGTTGTGCGAGAGTTGTGCCAGAGTTGTGCGAGAGTTGTGCCAGAGTTGTGCGAGAGTTGTGCCAGAGTTGTGCGAGAGTTGTGCCAGAGTTGTGCGAGAGTTGTGCCAGAGTTGTGCGAGAGTTGTGCCAGAGTTGTGCGAGAGTTGTGCCAGAGTTGTGCGAGAGTTGTGCCAGAGTTGTGCGAGAGTTGTGCCAGAGTTGTGCGAGAGTTGTGCCAGAGTTGTGCGAGAGTTGTGCCAGA
Source organism: Penium margaritaceum (assembly GCA_023375785.1). Taxonomy (NCBI): domain Eukaryota; kingdom Viridiplantae; phylum Streptophyta; class Zygnematophyceae; order Desmidiales; family Peniaceae; genus Penium; species Penium margaritaceum. Next base: position 68,336 of record SZWC01008278.1, read on the forward strand.
GTTGTGCCAGAGTTGTGCTAGAGTTGTGCCAGAGTTGTGCCAGAGTTGTGCCAGAGTTGTGCCAGAGTTATTCCAGAGTTGTGCCAGAGTTGTGCCAGAGTTGTGCCAGAGTGGTGCAAGACTTGTGCCAGAATTGTGCAAGAGTTGCACCAGAGTTGAGCCAGAGTTGTGCCATGATTGTCCCAGAGTTGTGGCAAAGTTGTGCCAAAGTTGTGCCAAATTTGTGCCAGAATTGTTCCAGAGTCGTGCCAAGGTTGTGCCAGAGTTGTGCAAGAGTTGTGCAAGAGTTGTCCCAGAGATGTGCCAAAGTTGTGCCAGAGTTGTGCCAGAGTTGTGCTCGAGTTGTGCCAGAGTTGTGCCAGAGTTGTGCCAGAGTTGTAGCAGAGTTGAGCCAGCCTTGTGCCATGATTGTGCCAGAGTTGTGCCAGAGTTGTGCCAGATTTGTGCAAGAGTTGGGCTAGAGTAGTGCCAGAGTTGTGCTGGACTTGTGCGAAAGTTGCTCGAAAGTTGTGCCAAAGTTGTGCCAGAGTTGTGCCAGAGTTGTGCCAGATTTGTGCCAGAGTTGTGCCAGAGTTGTGCCAAAGTTGTGCTACAGTTGTGCCAAAGTTGTAACACAGTTGTACCAAAGTTGTGTAGGAATTGTGGGACAATTGTGCCAAAGTTGTGCAAAAGTTGTGCCAGAGTTGAGCCAGAGTTGTGCCAGAGTTGTGCCAGAGTTGTGCCAGAGTTATTCCAGAGTTGTACCAGAGTTGTGCCAGAGTTTTGCTTGGGTTGTGCCAGAGTTGTGCCAGAGTTGTGCCAGAGTTG
>SZWC01008278.1:87093-99120 GCA_023375785.1 Penium margaritaceum
AGAGTTGTGCCAAAGTTGTGCCAGAGTTGTGCCAGAGTTGTGCAAGAGTTGTGCCAGAGTTGTGCCTGAGTTGTGCCAGAGTGGTGCAAGAGTTGTGCCAGAATTGTGCCAGAGTTGCACCAGAGTTGAGCCAGAGTTTTGCCATGATTGTGCCAGAGTTGTGCCAAAGTTGTGCCAAAGTTGTGCCCGAATTGTTCCAGAGTCGTGCCAAGGTACTGCCAGAGTTGTGCAAGAGTTGTGCAAGAGTTGTCCCAGAGTTGTGCCAAAGTTGTGCCAGAGTTGTGCCAGAGTTGTTCTTGAGTTGTGCCAGAGTTGTGCTCGAGTTTTGCCAGAGTTGTGCCAGAGTTGTGCCGGAGTTGTGACAGAGTTTTTCCAGAGCTGTGCCAGAGTGGTGCAAGAGTTGTGCCAGAATTGTGCCAGAGTTGCACCAGAGTTAAGAGAGTTGTGCCATGATTGTGCCAGAGTTGTGCCAAAGTTGTGCCAAAGTTGTGCCAGAGTTGTGCCAGAATTGTTCCAGAGTCGTTCCAAGGTTGTGCAAGAGTTGTGCAAGAGTTGTCCCAGAGTTGTGCCAAAGTTGTGCCAGAGTTGTGCCAGAGTAGTGCTCGAGTTGTGCCAGAGTTGTGCCAGAGTTGTGCCAGACTTGTGCCATAGTTGTGCCAGAGTTGTGCCAGAGTTGTGCTAGAGTTGTATCAGAGTTGAGCCAGCGTTGTACCATGATTGTGCCAGAGTTGTGCCAGAGTTGTGCCAGACTTGTGCAAGAGTTGGGCTAGAGTAGTGCCAGAGTTGTGCTGGACTTGTGCCAAAGTTTCTCCAAAGTTGTGCCAAAGTTGTGCCAGAGTTGTGCTAGAGTTGTGCCAGAGTTTTGCCAGAGTTGTGCTACAGTTGTGCAAAAGTTGTGCCACAGTTGTGCCAGAGTTGTTCTGGAATTGTGCGAGAATTGGCACAACTCTGGCACAACCCAAGCACAACTCTGCCAGGGCTGTGCTCGAGCACAGCCCTGGCACTCGAGCACAGCCCTGGCACAACTCTTGCACAACTCGGGTACAACTCTGGTACAACTCTGGCACAACAATGGCTCAACTCTGGCACAACTCTGGCACAACTTTGGAACAATTCTGGTATAACTTTGGCACAACTCTGGCACAATTCCAGCACAACTCTGGCACAACTCTGGCACAATTCTGGAAGAAGTCTGGCACAATTCCAGCACAACTATGGCACAGCTCTGGCACAACACTGGCACAAATCTGTCACAACTCTGGCACAAAACTGGCACAACTCAAGCACAACTCTGCCACAACTCTGGCACAACTCTGGCAGAACTCGAGCACAGCCCTGGCACAAGTCAGTTGTGCCAGAGTGGTGCAAGAGTTGTGCCAGAGTTGTGTAAGAGTTGTACCAGAGTTGAGCCAGAGTTGTTCCATGATAGTGCCAGAGTTGTGCCAAAGTTGTACCAGATTTGTGCCAGAGTTGTGCGAGAGTTTTGCCAGAGTTGTGCTAGAGTTGTGCCAAAGTTGTGCCAAAGTTGTTCCTGAATTGTTCCAGAGTTGGGCTTGAGTGTTGCCAGAGTTGTGCTCGAGTGTTGCCAGAGCTGTGCCAAAGTTGTGCCAGAGTTGTGCCAGAGTTGTGCGCGAGTTGTGCCAGAGTTGTTCCAGAGTTGTGCCAGAGTTGTGCCAGAGTTGTGCCAGAGTTGTGCCAGAGTTGTGCCAGAGCTGTGCTCGAGGTTTGCCAGAGTTGTGCCAGTGTTGTGCCAGAGTTGTGCCAGAGCTGTGCTCGAGGTTTGCCAGAGTTGTGCCAGTGTTGTGCCAGAGTTGTGCCAGAGCTGTGCTCGAGGTTTGCCAGAGTTGTGCCAGTGTTGTGCCAGAGTTGTGCCAGAGCTGTGCTCGAGGTTTGCCAGAGTTGTGCCAGTGTTGTGCCAGAGTTGTGCCAGAGCTGTGCTCGAGGTTTGCCAGAGTTGTGCCAGTGTTGTGCCAGAGTTGTGCCAGAGCTGTGCTCGAGGTTTGCCAGAGTTGTGCCAGTGTTGTGCCAGAGTTGTGCCAGAGCTGTGCTCGAGGTTTGCCAGAGTTGTGCCAGTGTTGTGCCAGAGTTGTGCCAGAGCTGTGCTCGAGGTTTGCCAGAGTTGTGCCAGTGTTGTGCCAGAGTTGTGCCAGAGCTGTGCTCGAGGTTTGCCAGAGTTGTGCCAGTGTTGTGCCAGAGTTGTGCCAGAGCTGTGCTCGAGGTTTGCCAGAGTTGTGCCAGTGTTGTGCCAGAGTTGTGCCAGAGCTGTGCTCGAGGTTTGCCAGAGTTGTGCCAGTGTTGTGCCAGAGTTGTGCCAGAGCTGTGCTCGAGGTTTGCCAGAGTTGTGCCAGTGTTGTGCCAGAGTTGTGCCAGAGCTGTGCTCGAGGTTTGCCAGAGTTGTGCCAGTGTTGTGCCAGAGTTGTGCCAGAGCTGTGCTCGAGGTTTGCCAGAGTTGTGCCAGTGTTGTGCCAGAGTTGTGCCAGAGCTGTGCTCGAGGTTTGCCAGAGTTGTGCCAGTGTTGTGCCAGAGTTGTGCCAGAGCTGTGCTCGAGGTTTGCCAGAGTTGTGCCAGTGTTGTGCCAGAGTTGTGCCAGAGCTGTGCTCGAGGTTTGCCAGAGTTGTGCCAGTGTTGTGCCAGAGTTGTGCCAGAGCTGTGCTCGAGGTTTGCCAGAGTTGTGCCAGTGTTGTGCCAGAGTTGTGCCAGAGCTGTGCTCGAGGTTTGCCAGAGTTGTGCCAGTGTTGTGCCAGAGTTGTGCCAGAGCTGTGCTCGAGGTTTGCCAGAGTTGTGCCAGTGTTGTGCCAGAGTTGTGCCAGAGCTGTGCTCGAGGTTTGCCAGAGTTGTGCCAGTGTTGTGCCAGAGTTGTGCCAGAGCTGTGCTCGAGGTTTGCCAGAGTTGTGCCAGTGTTGTGCCAGAGTTGTGCCAGAGCTGTGCTCGAGGTTTGCCAGAGTTGTGCCAGTGTTGTGCCAGAGTTGTGCCAGAGCTGTGCTCGAGGTTTGCCAGAGTTGTGCCAGTGTTGTGCCAGAGTTGTGCCAGAGCTGTGCTCGAGGTTTGCCAGAGTTGTGCCAGTGTTGTGCCAGAGTTGTGCCAGAGCTGTGCTCGAGGTTTGCCAGAGTTGTGCCAGTGTTGTGCCAGAGTTGTGCCAGAGCTGTGCTCGAGGTTTGCCAGAGTTGTGCCAGTGTTGTGCCAGAGTTGTGCCAGAGCTGTGCTCGAGGTTTGCCAGAGTTGTGCCAGTGTTGTGCCAGAGTTGTGCCAGAGCTGTGCTCGAGGTTTGCCAGAGTTGTGCCAGTGTTGTGCCAGAGTTGTGCCAGAGCTGTGCTCGAGGTTTGCCAGAGTTGTGCCAGTGTTGTGCCAGAGTTGTGCCAGAGCTGTGCTCGAGGTTTGCCAGAGTTGTGCCAGTGTTGTGCCAGAGTTGTGCCAGAGCTGTGCTCGAGGTTTGCCAGAGTTGTGCCAGTGTTGTGCCAGAGTTGTGCCAGAGCTGTGCTCGAGGTTTGCCAGAGTTGTGCCAGTGTTGTGCCAGAGTTGTGCCAGAGCTGTGCTCGAGGTTTGCCAGAGTTGTGCCAGTGTTGTGCCAGAGTTGTGCCAGAGCTGTGCTCGAGGTTTGCCAGAGTTGTGCCAGTGTTGTGCCAGAGTTGTGCCAGAGCTGTGCTCGAGGTTTGCCAGAGTTGTGCCAGTGTTGTGCCAGAGTTGTGCCAGAGCTGTGCTCGAGGTTTGCCAGAGTTGTGCCAGTGTTGTGCCAGAGTTGTGCCAGAGCTGTGCTCGAGGTTTGCCAGAGTTGTGCCAGTGTTGTGCCAGAGTTGTGCCAGAGCTGTGCTCGAGGTTTGCCAGAGTTGTGCCAGTGTTGTGCCAGAGTTGTGCCAGAGCTGTGCTCGAGGTTTGCCAGAGTTGTGCCAGTGTTGTGCCAGAGTTGTGCCAGAGCTGTGCTCGAGGTTTGCCAGAGTTGTGCCAGTGTTGTGCCAGAGTTGTGCCAGAGCTGTGCTCGAGGTTTGCCAGAGTTGTGCCAGTGTTGTGCCAGAGTTGTGCCAGAGCTGTGCTCGAGGTTTGCCAGAGTTGTGCCAGTGTTGTGCCAGAGTTGTGCCAGAGCTGTGCTCGAGGTTTGCCAGAGTTGTGCCAGTGTTGTGCCAGAGTTGTGCCAGAGTTGTGATAGAGTTGTGCAAGAGTTGTGCCAGAGTTGTACCTGAGTTGTGCCAGAGTTGTGCCAGAGTAGTGCCAGAGTTGTGCAAGAGTTGTGCCAGAGCTGTGCTCGAGGTTTGCCAGTGTTGTGCCAATGTTGTGCCAGAGTTTTGCAAGAGTTGTGCAAGAGTTGTGTCAGAGTTGTTCCAGAGTCGTGCAAGCGTTGTGCCAGAGTTGTGTCTGAGTTGTGCCAGAGGTGTTCCAGAGTTGTGCCTGAGTTGTGCAAGAGTTGCGTACGAGTTGTGCCAGAGCTGTTCTTGAGTTGTGCCAGAGTTATGCCAAAGTTGTGCCAGAGTTGTCCCAGAGTTGTGCGAGAGTTGTGGAAGAGTTGTGCCAGATTTGTGCCAGAGTTGTGCCAGAGTTGTGCCAGAGTCGTGCCAGAGTTGTGCCAGAGTTGTGCCAGAGTTCTGCCGGAGTTGTGCCAGAGTTGTGCCAGAGTTGTGTCATAGTTGTGCCAGAGTTGTGCCAGAGTTGTGGCAGAGGTCTGCCAGAGTTGTGCCAGAGTTCTACCGGAGTTGAGCCAGAGTTGTGCCAGGATTATGTCATGATTGTGCCAGAGTTGGGCGAGAGTTGTGGCAGAGGTGTGCCAAATTTGTGCCAAAGTTGTGCCAAAGTTGTGCCAGAGTTGTGCCAGAATTGTGCCAGAGTCGTGCCAGAGTTGTGCCAGAGTTGTGCCAGAGTTCTGCCGGAGTTGTGCCAGAGTTGTGCCAGAGTTGTGTCATAGTTGTGCCAGAGTTGTGCCAGAGTTGTGGCAGAGGTCTGCCAGAGTTGTGCCAGAGTTCTACCGGAGTTGAGCCAGAGTTGTGCCAGGATTATGTCATGATTGTGCCAGAGTTGGGCGAGAGTTGTGGCAGAGGTGTGCCAAATTTGTGCCAAAGTTGTGCCAAAGTTGTGCCAGAGTTGTGCCAGAATTGTGCCAGAGTCGTGCCAGAGTTGTGCCAGAGTTGTGCCAGAGTTCTGCCGGAGTTGTGCCAGAGTTGTGCCAGAGTTGTGTCATAGTTGTGCCAGAGTTGTGCCAGAGTTGTGGCAGAGGTCTGCCAGAGTTGTGCCAGAGTTCTACCGGAGTTGAGCCAGAGTTGTGCCAGGATTATGTCATGATTGTGCCAGAGTTGGGCGAGAGTTGTGGCAGAGGTGTGCCAAATTTGTGCCAAAGTTGTGCCAAAGTTGTGCCAGAGTTGTGCCAGAATTGTGCCAGAGTCGTGCCAGAGTTGTGCCAGAGTTGTGCCAGAGTTCTGCCGGAGTTGTGCCAGAGTTGTGCCAGAGTTGTGTCATAGTTGTGCCAGAGTTGTGCCAGAGTTGTGGCAGAGGTCTGCCAGAGTTGTGCCAGAGTTCTACCGGAGTTGAGCCAGAGTTGTGCCAGGATTATGTCATGATTGTGCCAGAGTTGGGCGAGAGTTGTGGCAGAGGTGTGCCAAATTTGTGCCAAAGTTGTGCCAAAGTTGTGCCAGAGTTGTGCCAGAATTGTGCCAGAGTCGTGCCAGAGTTGTGCCAGAGTTGTGCCAGAGTTCTGCCGGAGTTGTGCCAGAGTTGTGCCAGAGTTGTGTCATAGTTGTGCCAGAGTTGTGCCAGAGTTGTGGCAGAGGTCTGCCAGAGTTGTGCCAGAGTTCTACCGGAGTTGAGCCAGAGTTGTGCCAGGATTATGTCATGATTGTGCCAGAGTTGGGCGAGAGTTGTGGCAGAGGTGTGCCAAATTTGTGCCAAAGTTGTGCCAAAGTTGTGCCAGAGTTGTGCCAGAATTGTGCCAGAGTCGTGCCAGAGTTGTGCCAGAGTTGTGCCAGAGTTCTGCCGGAGTTGTGCCAGAGTTGTGCCAGAGTTGTGTCATAGTTGTGCCAGAGTTGTGCCAGAGTTGTGGCAGAGGTCTGCCAGAGTTGTGCCAGAGTTCTACCGGAGTTGAGCCAGAGTTGTGCCAGGATTATGTCATGATTGTGCCAGAGTTGGGCGAGAGTTGTGGCAGAGGTGTGCCAAATTTGTGCCAAAGTTGTGCCAAAGTTGTGCCAGAGTTGTGCCAGAATTGTGCCAGAGTCGTGCCAGAGTTGTGCCAGAGTTGTGCCAGAGTTCTGCCGGAGTTGTGCCAGAGTTGTGCCAGAGTTGTGTCATAGTTGTGCCAGAGTTGTGCCAGAGTTGTGGCAGAGGTCTGCCAGAGTTGTGCCAGAGTTCTACCGGAGTTGAGCCAGAGTTGTGCCAGGATTATGTCATGATTGTGCCAGAGTTGGGCGAGAGTTGTGGCAGAGGTGTGCCAAATTTGTGCCAAAGTTGTGCCAAAGTTGTGCCAGAGTTGTGCCAGAATTGTGCCAGAGTCGTGCCAGAGTTGTGCCAGAGTTGTGCCAGAGTTCTGCCGGAGTTGTGCCAGAGTTGTGCCAGAGTTGTGTCATAGTTGTGCCAGAGTTGTGCCAGAGTTGTGGCAGAGGTCTGCCAGAGTTGTGCCAGAGTTCTACCGGAGTTGAGCCAGAGTTGTGCCAGGATTATGTCATGATTGTGCCAGAGTTGGGCGAGAGTTGTGGCAGAGGTGTGCCAAATTTGTGCCAAAGTTGTGCCAAAGTTGTGCCAGAGTTGTGCCAGAATTGTGCCAGAGTCGTGCCAGAGTTGTGCCAGAGTTGTGCCAGAGTTCTGCCGGAGTTGTGCCAGAGTTGTGCCAGAGTTGTGTCATAGTTGTGCCAGAGTTGTGCCAGAGTTGTGGCAGAGGTCTGCCAGAGTTGTGCCAGAGTTCTACCGGAGTTGAGCCAGAGTTGTGCCAGGATTATGTCATGATTGTGCCAGAGTTGGGCGAGAGTTGTGGCAGAGGTGTGCCAAATTTGTGCCAAAGTTGTGCCAAAGTTGTGCCAGAGTTGTGCCAGAATTGTGCCAGAGTCGTGCCAGAGTTGTGCCAGAGTTGTGCCAGAGTTCTGCCGGAGTTGTGCCAGAGTTGTGCCAGAGTTGTGTCATAGTTGTGCCAGAGTTGTGCCAGAGTTGTGGCAGAGGTCTGCCAGAGTTGTGCCAGAGTTCTACCGGAGTTGAGCCAGAGTTGTGCCAGGATTATGTCATGATTGTGCCAGAGTTGGGCGAGAGTTGTGGCAGAGGTGTGCCAAATTTGTGCCAAAGTTGTGCCAAAGTTGTGCCAGAGTTGTGCCAGAATTGTGCCAGAGTCGTGCCAGAGTTGTGCCAGAGTTGTGCCAGAGTTCTGCCGGAGTTGTGCCAGAGTTGTGCCAGAGTTGTGTCATAGTTGTGCCAGAGTTGTGCCAGAGTTGTGGCAGAGGTCTGCCAGAGTTGTGCCAGAGTTCTACCGGAGTTGAGCCAGAGTTGTGCCAGGATTATGTCATGATTGTGCCAGAGTTGGGCGAGAGTTGTGGCAGAGGTGTGCCAAATTTGTGCCAAAGTTGTGCCAAAGTTGTGCCAGAGTTGTGCCAGAATTGTGCCAGAGTCGTGCCAGAGTTGTGCCAGAGTTGTGCCAGAGTTCTGCCGGAGTTGTGCCAGAGTTGTGCCAGAGTTGTGTCATAGTTGTGCCAGAGTTGTGCCAGAGTTGTGGCAGAGGTCTGCCAGAGTTGTGCCAGAGTTCTACCGGAGTTGAGCCAGAGTTGTGCCAGGATTATGTCATGATTGTGCCAGAGTTGGGCGAGAGTTGTGGCAGAGGTGTGCCAAATTTGTGCCAAAGTTGTGCCAAAGTTGTGCCAGAGTTGTGCCAGAATTGTGCCAGAGTCGTGCCAGAGTTGTGCCAGAGTTGTGCCAGAGTTGAGCCAGAGTAGTGCCAGAGTTGTGCCAGAGTTGTGCAAGGGCTGTGCTGGAGTTGTGCCAGAGTTGTGCCTGAGTTGTGCCAGAGTTGTGCTTGAGTTGTGCCAGAGTTGTGCCAGAGTTGTTCCAGAGGTTTGCCAGACTTGTGGCAGAGTTGTGCGAGGGCTATGCTGGAGTTGTGCCAGAGTTGTGCCTGAGTTGTGCCATAGGTTGTGCTTGAGTTGTGCCAGTTTTGTGCCAAGGTTGTGACAGATTTGTGCCAGAGTTGTTCCAGAGTTGTGCCAGAGTTGTGCCAGAGTTGTGCCAGAGTTGTGCCATAGTTGTGCCAGAGTTGTGCCAGAGTTGTGCCAGACTTGTGCCAGAGCTGTGCCAGAGTTGTGCCAGAGTTACCCAGAGTTGTGTCAGAGTTGTCCCAGAGTTGTGCCAGAGTGGTGCAAGAGTTGTGCCAGAGTTGTGCCAGAGTTGTGGCAGAGTTGTGCCAGAGTTGTGCCAGCGTTGTGCCAGAGTTGTGCAAGAGGTGTGCCAGAGTTGTGCCAGAGTTGTGCCAGACTTGTGCCAGAGCTGTGCCAGAGTTGTGCCAGAGTTACCCAGAGTTGTGTCAGAGTTGTCCCAGAGTTGTGCCAGAGTGGTGCAAGAGTTGTGCCAGAGTTGTGCCAGAGTTGTGGCAGAGTTGTGCCAGAGTTGTGCCAGCGTTGTGCCAGAGTTGTGCAAGAGGTGTGCCAGAGTTGTGCCAGAGTTGTGCCAGACTTGTGCCAGAGCTGTGCCAGAGTTGTGCCAGAGTTACCCAGAGTTGTGTCAGAGTTGTCCCAGAGTTGTGCCAGAGTGGTGCAAGAGTTGTGCCAGAGTTGTGCCAGAGTTGTGGCAGAGTTGTGCCAGAGTTGTGCCAGCGTTGTGCCAGAGTTGTGCAAGAGGTGTGCCAGAGTTGTGCCAGAGTTGTGCCAGACTTGTGCCAGAGCTGTGCCAGAGTTGTGCCAGAGTTACCCAGAGTTGTGTCAGAGTTGTCCCAGAGTTGTGCCAGAGTGGTGCAAGAGTTGTGCCAGAGTTGTGCCAGAGTTGTGGCAGAGTTGTGCCAGAGTTGTGCCAGCGTTGTGCCAGAGTTGTGCAAGAGGTGTGCCAGAGTTGTGCCAGAGTTGTGCCAGACTTGTGCCAGAGCTGTGCCAGAGTTGTGCCAGAGTTACCCAGAGTTGTGTCAGAGTTGTCCCAGAGTTGTGCCAGAGTGGTGCAAGAGTTGTGCCAGAGTTGTGCCAGAGTTGTGGCAGAGTTGTGCCAGAGTTGTGCCAGCGTTGTGCCAGAGTTGTGCAAGAGGTGTGCCAGAGTTGTGCCAGAGTTGTGCCAGACTTGTGCCAGAGTTTCGCGAGAGGTGTGCCAGAGTTGTGCCAGAGTTGTGCCAGAGTTGTTTTCAGAGTTGTGCCAGAGTTGTGACAGAGTTGTGCCACAGTTGTGCCAGAGTTGTACCTGAGTTCTGCCAGAGTTGTTCCAGAGTTGTGCCAGAGTTGTTCCAGAGTAGTGCCAGAGTTGTGGAAGAGTTGTGCCAGAGCTGTGCTTGAGTTGTGCCAGAGTTGTGCCAAAGTTGTGTCAGAGTTGTGCCAGAGTTGTGTTAGAGTTGTGCCAGAGTTGTTCCAGAGTTGTGCAAGTGTTTTGCCAGAGTTTTGCCTGAGTTGTACCAGAGGTGTGCCAGATTTGTGCTAGAGTTTTGCAAGAGTTGCGTTAGAGTTGTGCCAGAGCTGTGCTCGAGTTGTGCCAGAGTTGTGCCAGAGTTGTGCCAGAAATGTGCCAGAGTTGTGCAAGAGTTGTGTAAGAGTTGTGCCTGATTTGTGTCAGAGCTGTTCCAGAGTTATGCCAGAGTTGTGCCAGAGTTGTGCTAGAGCCGTGCCAGAGTTGTGCCAGAGTTGTGGCAGAGTTGTGCAAGAGTTTTGCCAGAGTTTTATCAGAGGTGAACCAGAGTTGTGCCAGGGTTGTGTCATGATTGTGCCAGAGTTTGGCCAGAGTTGTGCCACAGTTGTGCCAAAGTTGGGCCAAAGGTGTGCCAAAGTTGTGCCAGAGTTGTGCCAGAGTTGTGCCAGAGTTGTGCTAGAGGTGTGCCAGAGTTGTGCCAAAGTTGTGCAAGAGTTGTCCAAGAGTTGTGCCAGAGTTGTGCCAGAGTTGTGCCAGGATTGTGCTCGAGTTGTGCCAGAGTTGTGCCAGCGTTGTTCCAGAGTTGTTCCAGAGTTGTGCCATAGTTGTTCCAGAGTTGTGCCAGAGTCGTGCCAGTGTTGTGCCAAAGTTGTGCGTTAGTTGTGCCAGAGTTCTGCCAGAGGTGTGCCAGAGTCGTGCCAAAGTTGTGACAGAGTTGAGTCAGAGTTGTTATAGATTTGTGCCAGAGTTTTGCCAGAGTTGTACCAGAGTTGTGCCAGAGGTGAGCCAGAGTAGTGCCAGAGTTGTGCCAGAGTTGTGCCAGGGCTTTGCTCGAGTTGTGCCAGAGTTGTGCCTGAGTTGTGCCAGAGTTGTGCTTGAGTTGTGCCAGTTTTGTGCCAGATATGTGACAGATTTGTGCCAGAGTTGTGCCAGAGTTGTGCCATAGTTGTGCCGGAGATGTGCCAGACTTGTGCCAGAGTTGTGCCAGAGTTGTGACAGAGTTGTGCCATAGTTGAGCCCGAGTTGTCCCAGATTTGTGCCAGAGTTGTTCCAGAGTTTTGCAAAAGTTGTGCCAGAGTTGTGCCATAGTTACGCCAGAGTTGTGCCAGAGTTGTGCAAGAGTTGTGGAAGAGTTTTGCCAGAGTTGTGCCAGATATGTGCCAGAGTTGTGGCAGGGTAGTGCCAGAGTTCTGCCAGAGTTGTGCGAGAGTTTTTCCAGAGTTGTGCCACAGTTGTGCCAGAGGTGTGCCAGAGTTGTGCCAGAGTTGTGCCAGACTTGTGCCAGAGCTGTGTCAGAGTTGTAACAGAGTTACCCAGAGTTGTGCCAGAGTTGTGCCAGAGTTGTGCCCGAGGGGTGCAAGAGTTGTGCCAGAGTTGTGCCAGAGTTGTGCCAGACTTGTGCCAGAGCTGTGTCAGAGTTGTAACAGAGTTACCCAGAGTTGTGCCAGAGTTGTGCCAGAGTTGTGCCCGAGGGGTGCAAGAGTTGTGCCAGAGTTGTGCCAGAGTTGTACCGGAGTTGAGCCAGAGTTGTGCCATGATTGTGCCAGAGTTGTGCCAGAGTTGTGCCAGATTTGTGCCAGAGTTGGGCCAGAGATATGCCTGAGTTGTGCTAGAGTTGTGCCAATGTTCTGCCAAAGTTTTTTTAAAGTTGTGCCAGTATTGTTCCAGAGTCGTGCGGGAGTTGTGCCAGAGTTGTGCCAGAGTTGTGCTCGAGTTGTGCCAGAGTTGTGCCAGAGTTGTTCCAGAGTTTTGCCAGACTTGTGCCAGAATTGTGCCAGAGTTGTGCCAGAGCTGTGCTGGAGTTGTGCCAGAATTGTGCCAGAGTTGTGCCAGAGTTGTGCCAGAGTTGTGCAAGAGTTGTGTCAGAATTGTGCCAGAGTTGTGCTAGAGTTATGCCAGAGTTGTGCCAGAGTTGTGCCAGAGTTGTGCCAGAGTGGTGCAAGAGTTGTGCTAGAGTTGAGCGAGAGTTGTACCAGAGTTGAGCCAGAGTTGTGCCATGATTGTGCCAGAGTTGTGCCAGAGTTGTGCGAGATTTGTGCCAGAGTTGGGCCAGAGTTGTGCCTGAGTTGTGCTAGAGGTGTCCCAAAGTTGTGCCAAGATTGTGCCAAAGTTGTGCCAGAGATGTGCCAGAGTTGTGCCAGAGATGTGCCAGAGTTGTGCCAGAGTTGTGCCAGAATTGTGCCAGAGTTGTGCCAGAGTTGTGCCAGATTTGTGCAAGAGTTGAGCTAGAGTTGTGCCAGAGTTGTGCCAGATTTGTGCTACAGTTGTGCCAAAGTTGTGTTACAGTTGTGCTAGAGTTGTGCCGGAATTGTGCCACAATTGTGCCAAAGTTGTGGCAAAGTTGTGCCAGAGTTGAGCCAGAGTTGTTCCGGAGTTGTGCTAGAGTTGTGCCAGTGTTGTGCCAGAGTTATTCCAGAGTTGTGCCAGAGTTGTGCCAGAGTTGTGCTTGGCCTGTTCCAGACATGTGCCAGAGTTGTGCCAGAGTTGTTCCAGAGTTGTGCCAGAGTTGTGCCAGAGTTGTGCCAGAGTTGTGCCAGAGTT
>SZWC01008278.1:106100-118662 GCA_023375785.1 Penium margaritaceum
TGTGCCAGAGTTGTGCCAGAGTTGTGCCAGAGTTGTGCCAGAGGTGTGCCAGAGTTGTGCGAGAGTTGTTTTCAGAGTTTTGCCAGAGTTGTGATAGAGTTGTGCCAGAGTTGTGCCAGAGTTGTACCTCAGTTGTTCCTGAGTTGTGCCAGAATTGTGCCAGAGTTGTGCCAAAGTTGTGCCCGAGTTGTGCCAAAGTTGTGCCGAAGTTGTGCTCGAGTTGTACCACAGTTGTGCCAGAAATTTTCCAGAGTTTTGCAAGAGTTGTGCCAATGGTGTGCCAGAGTAGTGCGAGAATTGTGCCAAAGTTGTGCCAGAGGTGTGCCAGTAATGTGCCAGAGTTGTGCCAGAGTTGTGCCAGAGTTCTGCTTGAGTTGTGCCAGAGTTGTGCTCGAGTTCTGCCAAAGTTGTGCCAGATTTGTGCCAGAGTTGTACCGGAGTTGTGCCATAGGTGTTCCAGAGTTGTGCCAGAGGTGTGCCAGAGTTGTGCCAGAGTTGAGCCAGAGTTGTGCCGGAGTTGTGCCAGAGTTGTGCCAGAGTTGTGCCAGAGCTATTCAAGAGTTGAGCCAGAGGTGTGCCAGAGTTGTGCTTGGCTTGTGCCAGACTTGTGCGAGAGTTGTGCCAGAGTTGTGCCAGAGTTGTGCCAGAGGTGGGCCAGAGTTGTGGCGGAGTTGTGGAAGAGTTGTGTAAGAGTTGTGCCAGAGCTGTTCTTGACTTGTGCCAGAGTTGTGCCAGAGTTGTGCCAGAGCAATGCCAGAGTTGTGCAAAGAGTTGTGTAAGAGTTGTGCCAGAGTTGTGCCAGAGGTGTGCCAGATCTGTGCCAGAGTTGTGCCAGAGTTGTGCTAGAGTTGTGCCAGAGTTGTGCCAGGGGTGTGCCAGAGTTGTGCAAGAGTTGTGCCAGATTTGTGCAAGTGTTGTGCCAGAGTTGTGCCAGAGTTTCTCCAGAGTTGTGCCAGAGTTTTGCTAGAGTTGTTCCAGAGTTGTGCCAGAGTTGTGGCAGAGTTGTGGCAGAGTTGTGGCAGAGTTGTACCACAGTTGTGCCAGAGTTGTTCCAGAACTGTGCAAGAGTTGTGCCAAAGTTGTGCCAGAGTTTTGCGAGAATTGTGCCAAAGTTGTGGCAGAGGTGTGCCAGTAATGTGCCAGAGTTGTGCCAGATTTGTGCCAGAGTTGTGCTTGAGTTGTGCCAGGGTTGTGCCAGAGTTATGCCAAAGTTGTGCCAGAGTTGTGCCAGAGTTGTACTGGAGTTTTGCCATAGGTGTTCCAGAGTTATGCCAGAGGTGTGCCAAAGTTGTTCCAGAGTTGTGCCAGAGTTGTACCAGAGTTGTACTAGAGTTTGGGCAGAGTTGTTCCAGAGGTGTGCCAGAGTTGTGCCAGTGTTGTGCCAGAGTTGTGCAAGAGTTGTGCCAGAGTTGTGCTAGAATTGTGCCGGAGTGTTGCCAGAGGTGTGCCAGAGTTGTGCCAGAGTTGCGCCGGAGTTGTGCCAGAGTTGTGCTAGAGGTGTGCCAGAGTTGTGCCTGAGGTGTGCCAGAGTTGTGCCAGAGTTGTGCCAGAATTGTGCCAGAGTTGTGCCAGAGTTGTGCCAGAATTGTGCCAGAGTTGTGCCAGAGTTGTGCCAGAATTGTGCCAGAGTTGTGCCAGAGTTGTGCCAGAATTGTGCCAGAGTTGTGCCAGAGTTGTGCCAGAATTGTGCCAGAGTTGTGCCAGAGTTGTGCCAGAATTGTGCCAGAGTTGTGCCAGAGTTGTGCCAGAATTGTGCCAGAGTTGTGCCAGAGTTGTGCCAGAATTGTGCCAGAGTTGTGCCAGAGTTGTGCCAGAATTGTGCCAGAGTTGTGCCAGAGTTGTGCCAGAATTGTGCCAGAGTTGTGCCAGAGTTGTGCCAGAATTGTGCCAGAGTTGTGCCAGAGTTGTGCCAGAATTGTGCCAGAGTTGTGCCAGAGTTGTGCCAGAATTGTGCCAGAGTTGTGCCAGAGTTGTGCCAGAATTGTGCCAGAGTTGTGCCAGAGTTGTGCCAGAATTGTGCCAGAGTTGTGCCAGAGTTGTGCCAGAATTGTGCCAGAGTTGTGCCAGAGTTGTGCCAGAATTGTGCCAGAGTTGTGCCAGAGTTGTGCCAGAATTGTGCCAGAGTTGTGCCAGAGTTGTGCCAGAATTGTGCCAGAGTTGTGCCAGAGTTGTGCCAGAATTGTGCCAGAGTTGTGCCAGAGTTGTGCCAGAATTGTGCCAGAGTTGTGCCAGAGTTGTGCCAGAATTGTGCCAGAGTTGTGCCAGAGTTGTGCCAGAATTGTGCCAGAGTTGTGCCAGAGTTGTGCCAGAATTGTGCCAGAGTTGTGCCAGAGTTGTGCCAGAATTGTGCCAGAGTTGTGCCAGAGTTGTGCCAGAATTGTGCCAGAGTTGTGCCAGAGTTGTGCCAGAATTGTGCCAGAGTTGTGCCAGAGTTGTGCCAGAATTGTGCCAGAGTTGTGCCAGAGTTGTGCCAGAATTGTGCCAGAGTTGTGCCAGAGTTGTGCCAGAATTGTGCCAGAGTTGTGCCAGAGTTGTGCCAGAATTGTGCCAGAGTTGTGCCAGAGTTGTGCCAGAATTGTGCCAGAGTTGTGCCAGAGTTGTGCCAGAATTGTGCCAGAGTTGTGCCAGAGTTGTGCCAGAATTGTGCCAGAGTTGTGCCAGAGTTGTGCCAGAATTGTGCCAGAGTTGTGCCAGAGTTGTGCCAGAATTGTGCCAGAGTTGTGCCAGAGTTGTGCCAGAATTGTGCCAGAGTTGTGCCAGAGTTGTGCCAGAATTGTGCCAGAGTTGTGCCAGAGTTGTGCCAGAATTGTGCCAGAGTTGTGCCAGAGTTGTGCCAGAATTGTGCCAGAGTTGTGCCAGAGTTGTGCCAGAATTGTGCCAGAGTTGTGCCAGAGTTGTGCCAGAATTGTGCCAGAGTTGTGCCAGAGTTGTGCCAGAATTGTGCCAGAGTTGTGCCAGAGTTGTGCCAGAATTGTGCCAGAGTTGTGCCAGAGTTGTGCCAGAATTGTGCCAGAGTTGTGCCAGAGTTGTGCCAGAATTGTGCCAGAGTTGTGCCAGAGTTGTGCCAGAATTGTGCCAGAGTTGTGCCAGAGTTGTGCCAGAATTGTGCCAGAGTTGTGCCAGAGTTGTGCCAGAATTGTGCCAGAGTTGTGCCAGAGTTGTGCCAGAATTGTGCCAGAGTTGTGCCAGAGTTGTGCCAGAATTGTGCCAGAGTTGTGCCAGAGTTGTGCCAGAGGTGTGCCAGAGTTGTGCCGGAGTTGTGCCAGAGGTGTGCCAGAGTTGTGCCAGAGTTGAGCCAGAGTTGTGCCAGAGTTGTGCCAGAGTTGTGCCAGAGTTGTGCCAGAGCTGTGCCAGAGGTGTGCCAGAGTGTTGCCAGAGTTGTTCCAGAGTTGTGCCAGAGTTGTGCCAGAGTTGTGTTACACATGTGCCAGAGTTGTGCCAGAGTTGTGCAAGATTTGTCCCAGAGTTGTGCTCGAGTTGTGCTAGAGTTGTGCCATAGTTGTGCCAGAGTTGTGCCAGAGTCGTGCCAGAGATGTAACAAAGTTCTGCCAGAGTTGAGCCAGAGTTGTGCCAGAGTTGTGCCAGAGTTGTGCCAGAGTTGTTCCAGAGTTGTGCCAGAGTTGTGCCAGAGTTCTTCCTGATTTGTGCCAGATTTGTGCCAGAGGTGTGCCAGAGTTGTGCCAGAGTTGTTTTCAGAGTTGTGCCAGAGTTATGATAGAGTTGTGCCAGAGTTTTGCCAGAGTTGTGCAAGAGTTGTGCCAGAGGTGTGCCAGAGTTGTGCCAGAGTTCTGCCAGAGTTGTGCCAGATTTGTGCTTCAGTTGTGCTAGAGTTGTGCCAGAGCTGTGCCAAAGTTGTGCCAGAGATTTGGCAGAGATGTACCAGAGTTGTGCCATACGTGTGCCATAGTTGTGCCAGAGGTGTGACAGAGTTGTGCCAGAGTTGTACCAGAGTTGTTCTAGAGTTGTGCCAGAGTTGTGCCAGAGGCGTGCCCGAGTTGTGCCAGAGTTGTGCCAGAGTTGTGCAAGAGTTGTGCCAGAGTTGTGCCAGAGTTGTGGCAGAGTTGTGCTAGAGTTGTGCCAGAGTTGTGCCAGGGGTGTGCCGGAGTTGTGCCAGAGCTGTGCCAGAGTTGTGCGAGAGTTGTGCCAAAGTTGTGCCGAAGTTGTACCAGAGTTGTGCAAGAGTTGTGCCAGAGTTGTGCTAGAGTTGTGCCAGAGTTGTGCCAGGGGTGTGCCGGAGTTGTGCCAGAGCTGTGCCAGAGTTGTGCGAGAGTTGTGCCAAAGTTGTGCCGAAGTTGTACCAGAGTTGTGCAAGAGTTGTGCCAGAGTTGTGCTAGAGTTGTGCCAGAGTTGTGCCAGGGGTGTGCCGGAGTTGTGCCAGAGCTGTGCCAGAGTTGTGCGAGAGTTGTGCCAAAGTTGTGCCGAAGTTGTACCAGAGTTGTGCAAGAGTTGTGCCAGAGTTGTGCTAGAGTTGTGCCAGAGTTGTGCCAGGGGTGTGCCGGAGTTGTGCCAGAGCTGTGCCAGAGTTGTGCGAGAGTTGTGCCAAAGTTGTGCCGAAGTTGTACCAGAGTTGTGCAAGAGTTGTGCCAGAGTTGTGCTAGAGTTGTGCCAGAGTTGTGCCAGGGGTGTGCCGGAGTTGTGCCAGAGCTGTGCCAGAGTTGTGCGAGAGTTGTGCCAAAGTTGTGCCGAAGTTGTACCAGAGTTGTGCAAGAGTTGTGCCAGAGTTGTGCTAGAGTTGTGCCAGAGTTGTGCCAGGGGTGTGCCGGAGTTGTGCCAGAGCTGTGCCAGAGTTGTGCGAGAGTTGTGCCAAAGTTGTGCCGAAGTTGTACCAGAGTTGTGCAAGAGTTGTGCCAGAGTTGTGCTAGAGTTGTGCCAGAGTTGTGCCAGGGGTGTGCCGGAGTTGTGCCAGAGCTGTGCCAGAGTTGTGCGAGAGTTGTGCCAAAGTTGTGCCGAAGTTGTACCAGAGTTGTGCAAGAGTTGTGCCAGAGTTGTGCTAGAGTTGTGCCAGAGTTGTGCCAGGGGTGTGCCGGAGTTGTGCCAGAGCTGTGCCAGAGTTGTGCGAGAGTTGTGCCAAAGTTGTGCCGAAGTTGTACCAGAGTTGTGCAAGAGTTGTGCCAGAGTTGTGCTAGAGTTGTGCCAGAGTTGTGCCAGGGGTGTGCCGGAGTTGTGCCAGAGCTGTGCCAGAGTTGTGCGAGAGTTGTGCCAAAGTTGTGCCGAAGTTGTACCAGAGTTGTGCAAGAGTTGTGCCAGAGTTGTGCTAGAGTTGTGCCAGAGTTGTGCCAGGGGTGTGCCGGAGTTGTGCCAGAGCTGTGCCAGAGTTGTGCGAGAGTTGTGCCAAAGTTGTGCCGAAGTTGTACCAGAGTTGTGCAAGAGTTGTGCCAGAGTTGTGCTAGAGTTGTGCCAGAGTTGTGCCAGGGGTGTGCCGGAGTTGTGCCAGAGCTGTGCCAGAGTTGTGCGAGAGTTGTGCCAAAGTTGTGCCGAAGTTGTACCAGAGTTGTGCAAGAGTTGTGCCAGAGTTGTGCTAGAGTTGTGCCAGAGTTGTGCCAGGGGTGTGCCGGAGTTGTGCCAGAGCTGTGCCAGAGTTGTGCGAGAGTTGTGCCAAAGTTGTGCCGAAGTTGTACCAGAGTTGTGCAAGAGTTGTGCCAGAGTTGTGCTAGAGTTGTGCCAGAGTTGTGCCAGGGGTGTGCCGGAGTTGTGCCAGAGCTGTGCCAGAGTTGTGCGAGAGTTGTGCCAAAGTTGTGCCGAAGTTGTACCAGAGTTGTGCAAGAGTTGTGCCAGAGTTGTGCTAGAGTTGTGCCAGAGTTGTGCCAGGGGTGTGCCGGAGTTGTGCCAGAGCTGTGCCAGAGTTGTGCGAGAGTTGTGCCAAAGTTGTGCCGAAGTTGTACCAGAGTTGTGCAAGAGTTGTGCCAGAGTTGTGCTAGAGTTGTGCCAGAGTTGTGCCAGGGGTGTGCCGGAGTTGTGCCAGAGCTGTGCCAGAGTTGTGCGAGAGTTGTGCCAAAGTTGTGCCGAAGTTGTACCAGAGTTGTGCAAGAGTTGTGCCAGAGTTGTGCTAGAGTTGTGCCAGAGTTGTGCCAGGGGTGTGCCGGAGTTGTGCCAGAGCTGTGCCAGAGTTGTGCGAGAGTTGTGCCAAAGTTGTGCCGAAGTTGTACCAGAGTTGTGCAAGAGTTGTGCCAGAGTTGTGCTAGAGTTGTGCCAGAGTTGTGCCAGGGGTGTGCCGGAGTTGTGCCAGAGCTGTGCCAGAGTTGTGCGAGAGTTGTGCCAAAGTTGTGCCGAAGTTGTACCAGAGTTGTGCAAGAGTTGTGCCAGAGTTGTGCTAGAGTTGTGCCAGAGTTGTGCCAGGGGTGTGCCGGAGTTGTGCCAGAGCTGTGCCAGAGTTGTGCGAGAGTTGTGCCAAAGTTGTGCCGAAGTTGTACCAGAGTTGTGCAAGAGTTGTGCCAGAGTTGTGCTAGAGTTGTGCCAGAGTTGTGCCAGGGGTGTGCCGGAGTTGTGCCAGAGCTGTGCCAGAGTTGTGCGAGAGTTGTGCCAAAGTTGTGCCGAAGTTGTACCAGAGTTGTGCAAGAGTTGTGCCAGAGTTGTGCTAGAGTTGTGCCAGAGTTGTGCCAGGGGTGTGCCGGAGTTGTGCCAGAGCTGTGCCAGAGTTGTGCGAGAGTTGTGCCAAAGTTGTGCCGAAGTTGTACCAGAGTTGTGCAAGAGTTGTGCCAGAGTTGTGCTAGAGTTGTGCCAGAGTTGTGCCAGGGGTGTGCCGGAGTTGTGCCAGAGCTGTGCCAGAGTTGTGCGAGAGTTGTGCCAAAGTTGTGCCGAAGTTGTACCAGAGTTGTGCAAGAGTTGTGCCAGAGTTGTGCTAGAGTTGTGCCAGAGTTGTGCCAGAGGCGTGCCAGAGTTGTGCCAGAGTTGTGCCAGAGGTGTGCCAGAGTTGTGCCAGCGTTGTGCCAGAGTTGTGCCAGGGTTTTGCCAGAGTTGTGCCAGAGGTGTGCCAGAGTTGTGCCAGAGTTGTGCAAGATTTGTCCCAGAGTTGTGCCAGAGTTGTGCAAGAGTTGTGCCTGAGTTGTGCTCGAGTTGTGCCAGAGTTTTTCCAGAGTTGCTCCAGAGTTGTGCTAGAGTTGTGCCATAGTTGTGCCAGAGTCGTGCCAGAGTCGTGCCAGAGTTGTAACAAAGTTCGGCCAGAGTTGAGCCAGAGTTGTGCAAGAGTTGTGCCAGAGTTGTGCCAATGTTTTTCCAGAGTTGTGCTAGAGTTGTGCCAGAGTTGTGCCAGAGTTGTGCCAGAGTTGTGCCAGAGGTGTGCCAGAGTTGTGCCAGAGTTGTTTTCAGAGTTGTGCCAGAGTTATGATAGAGTTGTGCCAGAGTTTTGCCAGAGTTGTGCTAGAGTTGTGCTTCAGTTGTGCCAAAGTTGTGCAAGAGCTGTGCCAAAGTTGTGCCAGAGTTGTGGCAGAGATGTACCAGAGTTGTGCCATAGGTGTGCCAGAGTTGTGCCAGAGGTGTTCCAGAGTTGTGCCAGAGTTGTGCCAGAGTTGTGCCAGAGTTGTGCAAGAGTTGTGTAAGAGTTGTGCCAGAATTGTGCCAGAGTTGTGCCAGAGGTATGCCAGAGTTGTGCCAGAGGTATGCCAGAGTTGTGCCAGACTTGTGCTAGAGTTGTGCTTCAGTTGTGCCAAAGTTGTACCAGAGTTGTGCCAGAGGTATGCCAGAGTTGTGCCAGACTTGTGCTAGAGTTGTGCTTCAGTTGTGCCAAAGTTGTACCAGAGTTGTGCCAGAGGTATGCCAGAGTTGTGCCAGACTTGTGCTAGAGTTGTGCTTCAGTTGTGCCAAAGTTGTACCAGAGTTGTGCCAGAGGTATGCCAGAGTTGTGCCAGACTTGTGCTAGAGTTGTGCTTCAGTTGTGCCAAAGTTGTACCAGAGTTGTGCCAGAGGTATGCCAGAGTTGTGCCAGACTTGTGCTAGAGTTGTGCTTCAGTTGTGCCAAAGTTGTACCAGAGTTGTGCCAGAGGTATGCCAGAGTTGTGCCAGACTTGTGCTAGAGTTGTGCTTCAGTTGTGCCAAAGTTGTACCAGAGTTGTGCCAGAGGTATGCCAGAGTTGTGCCAGACTTGTGCTAGAGTTGTGCTTCAGTTGTGCCAAAGTTGTACCAGAGTTGTGCCAGAGGTATGCCAGAGTTGTGCCAGACTTGTGCTAGAGTTGTGCTTCAGTTGTGCCAAAGTTGTACCAGAGTTGTGCCAGAGGTATGCCAGAGTTGTGCCAGACTTGTGCTAGAGTTGTGCTTCAGTTGTGCCAAAGTTGTACCAGAGTTGTGCCAGAGGTATGCCAGAGTTGTGCCAGACTTGTGCTAGAGTTGTGCTTCAGTTGTGCCAAAGTTGTACCAGAGTTGTGCCAGAGGTATGCCAGAGTTGTGCCAGACTTGTGCTAGAGTTGTGCTTCAGTTGTGCCAAAGTTGTACCAGAGTTGTGCCAGAGGTATGCCAGAGTTGTGCCAGACTTGTGCTAGAGTTGTGCTTCAGTTGTGCCAAAGTTGTACCAGAGTTGTGCCAGAGGTATGCCAGAGTTGTGCCAGACTTGTGCTAGAGTTGTGCTTCAGTTGTGCCAAAGTTGTACCAGAGTTGTGCCAGAGGTATGCCAGAGTTGTGCCAGACTTGTGCTAGAGTTGTGCTTCAGTTGTGCCAAAGTTGTACCAGAGTTGTGCCAGAGGTATGCCAGAGTTGTGCCAGACTTGTGCTAGAGTTGTGCTTCAGTTGTGCCAAAGTTGTACCAGAGTTGTGCCAGAGGTATGCCAGAGTTGTGCCAGACTTGTGCTAGAGTTGTGCTTCAGTTGTGCCAAAGTTGTACCAGAGTTGTGCCAGAGGTATGCCAGAGTTGTGCCAGACTTGTGCTAGAGTTGTGCTTCAGTTGTGCCAAAGTTGTACCAGAGTTGTGCCAGAGGTATGCCAGAGTTGTGCCAGACTTGTGCTAGAGTTGTGCTTCAGTTGTGCCAAAGTTGTACCAGAGTTGTGCCAGAGGTATGCCAGAGTTGTGCCAGACTTGTGCTAGAGTTGTGCTTCAGTTGTGCCAAAGTTGTACCAGAGTTGTGCCAGAGGTATGCCAGAGTTGTGCCAGACTTGTGCTAGAGTTGTGCTTCAGTTGTGCCAAAGTTGTACCAGAGTTGTGCCAGAGGTATGCCAGAGTTGTGCCAGACTTGTGCTAGAGTTGTGCTTCAGTTGTGCCAAAGTTGTACCAGAGTTGTGCCAGAGGTATGCCAGAGTTGTGCCAGACTTGTGCTAGAGTTGTGCTTCAGTTGTGCCAAAGTTGTACCAGAGTTGTGCCAGAGGTATGCCAGAGTTGTGCCAGACTTGTGCTAGAGTTGTGCTTCAGTTGTGCCAAAGTTGTACCAGAGTTGTGCCAGAGGTATGCCAGAGTTGTGCCAGACTTGTGCTAGAGTTGTGCTTCAGTTGTGCCAAAGTTGTACCAGAGTTGTGCCAGAGGTATGCCAGAGTTGTGCCAGACTTGTGCTAGAGTTGTGCTTCAGTTGTGCCAAAGTTGTACCAGAGTTGTGCCAGAGGTATGCCAGAGTTGTGCCAGACTTGTGCTAGAGTTGTGCTTCAGTTGTGCCAAAGTTGTACCAGAGTTGTGCCAGAGGTATGCCAGAGTTGTGCCAGACTTGTGCTAGAGTTGTGCTTCAGTTGTGCCAAAGTTGTACCAGAGTTGTGCCAGAGGTATGCCAGAGTTGTGCCAGACTTGTGCTAGAGTTGTGCTTCAGTTGTGCCAAAGTTGTACCAGAGTTGTGCCAGAGGTATGCCAGAGTTGTGCCAGACTTGTGCTAGAGTTGTGCTTCAGTTGTGCCAAAGTTGTACCAGAGTTGTGCCAGAGGTATGCCAGAGTTGTGCCAGACTTGTGCTAGAGTTGTGCTTCAGTTGTGCCAAAGTTGTACCAGAGTTGTGCCAGAGGTATGCCAGAGTTGTGCCAGACTTGTGCTAGAGTTGTGCTTCAGTTGTGCCAAAGTTGTACCAGAGTTGTGCCAGAGGTATGCCAGAGTTGTGCCAGACTTGTGCTAGAGTTGTGCTTCAGTTGTGCCAAAGTTGTACCAGAGTTGTGCCAGAGGTATGCCAGAGTTGTGCCAGACTTGTGCTAGAGTTGTGCTTCAGTTGTGCCAAAGTTGTACCAGAGTTGTGCCAGAGGTATGCCAGAGTTGTGCCAGACTTGTGCTAGAGTTGTGCTTCAGTTGTGCCAAAGTTGTACCAGAGTTGTGCCAGAGGTATGCCAGAGTTGTGCCAGACTTGTGCTAGAGTTGTGCTTCAGTTGTGCCAAAGTTGTACCAGAGTTGTGCCAGAGGTATGCCAGAGTTGTGCCAGACTTGTGCTAGAGTTGTGCTTCAGTTGTGCCAAAGTTGTACCAGAGTTGTGCCAGAGGTATGCCAGAGTTGTGCCAGACTTGTGCTAGAGTTGTGCTTCAGTTGTGCCAAAGTTGTACCAGAGTTGTGCCAGAGGTATGCCAGAGTTGTGCCAGACTTGTGCTAGAGTTGTGCTTCAGTTGTGCCAAAGTTGTACCAGAGTTGTGCCAGAGGTATGCCAGAGTTGTGCCAGACTTGTGCTAGAGTTGTGCTTCAGTTGTGCCAAAGTTGTACCAGAGTTGTGCCAGAGGTATGCCAGAGTTGTGCCAGACTTGTGCTAGAGTTGTGCTTCAGTTGTGCCAAAGTTGTACCAGAGTTGTGCCAGAGGTATGCCAGAGTTGTGCCAGACTTGTGCTAGAGTTGTGCTTCAGTTGTGCCAAAGTTGTACCAGAGTTGTGCCAGAGGTATGCCAGAGTTGTGCCAGACTTGTGCTAGAGTTGTGCTTCAGTTGTGCCAAAGTTGTACCAGAGTTGTGCCAGAGGTATGCCAGAGTTGTGCCAGACTTGTGCTAGAGTTGTGCTTCAGTTGTGCCAAAGTTGTACCAGAGTTGTGCCAGAGGTATGCCAGAGTTGTGCCAGACTTGTGCTAGAGTTGTGCTTCAGTTGTGCCAAAGTTGTACCAGAGTTGTGCCAGAGGTATGCCAGAGTTGTGCCAGACTTGTGCTAGAGTTGTGCTTCAGTTGTGCCAAAGTTGTACCAGAGTTGTGCCAGAGGTATGCCAGAGTTGTGCCAGACTTGTGCTAGAGTTGTGCTTCAGTTGTGCCAAAGTTGTACCAGAGTTGTGCCAGAGGTATGCCAGAGTTGTGCCAGACTTGTGCTAGAGTTGTGCTTCAGTTGTGCCAAAGTTGTACCAGAGTTGTGCCAGAGGTATGCCAGAGTTGTGCCAGACTTGTGCTAGAGTTGTGCTTCAGTTGTGCCAAAGTTGTACCAGAGTTGTGCCAGAGGTATGCCAGAGTTGTGCCAGACTTGTGCTAGAGTTGTGCTTCAGTTGTGCCAAAGTTGTACCAGAGTTGTGCCAGAGGTATGCCAGAGTTGTGCCAGACTTGTGCTAGAGTTGTGCTTCAGTTGTGCCAAAGTTGTACCAGAGTTGTGCCAGAGGTATGCCAGAGTTGTGCCAGACTTGTGCTAGAGTTGTGCTTCAGTTGTGCCAAAGTTGTACCAGAGTTGTGCCAGAGGTATGCCAGAGTTGTGCCAGACTTGTGCTAGAGTTGTGCTTCAGTTGTGCCAAAGTTGTACCAGAGTTGTGCCAGAGGTATGCCAGAGTTGTGCCAGACTTGTGCTAGAGTTGTGCTTCAGTTGTGCCAAAGTTGTACCAGAGTTGTGCCAGAGTTGTGCTAGAGTTGTTCCATAGTTGTGCCAGAGTTGAACCAGAGTCGTGCCAGAGTTGTGCTAGAGTTGTTCCAGAGTTGTGCCAGAGTTGTGCCAGAGTTCTGCCTGAGTTGTGCCAGAGTTTTGCCAGAGGTGTGCCAGAGTTGTGCCAGAGTTGTTTTCAGAGTTATGCCAGAGATATGATAGAATTGTGCCAGAGTTGTGCCAGGGTTGTGCCAGAGGTGTACCTGAGTTGTTGTAGAGTTGTGCCAGAGGTGTGCCAGAGGTGTGCCAGAGTTGTGCCAGAGTTCTACCAGAGTTGTGCCAGAGTTGTGCTTCAGTTGTGCCAGAGTTGTGCCAGAGCTGTGCCAAAGTTGTGCCAGAGTTGTGGCAGAGATGTACCCGAGTTGTGCCATAGGTGTGCCATAGTTGTGCCAGAGGTGTGCAAGAGTTGTGCCAGAGTTGTGCAAGAGTTGTACCAGAGTTGGGCTAGAACTATGCCAGATTTGTGCCAGAGGCGTGTCCGAGTTGTGCCAGAGTTGTGCCAGAGTTGTGCAAGAGTTGTGCCAGAGTTGTTCCAGAGTTGTGCCAGAGTTGTGCTAGAGTTGTGCCAGAGTTGTGCCAGAGTTGTGCCAGAATTGTGCCAGGGTGGTGCAAGAGTTGTGCCAGATTGTGCCAGAGTTGTACCGGAGTTGAGCCAGAGTCGTGCAAGAGTTGTGTCATAGTTGTGCCAGAGTTTTGCCAGAGTTTTGCCAGAGTTGTGCCAGAGTTGTGCCAGGGTTGTGCCAGAGTTGTGCCAGAGTTGTGGCAGAGTTGTGCCAAAGTTGTGCCAGAGTTGTGCCAGAGTTGTTCCAGAGTTGTGCCAGAGTTGTGCCAAAGTTGTACCAGAGTTGTGCAAGAGTTGTGCCA
>SZWC01008279.1:23410-50063 GCA_023375785.1 Penium margaritaceum
GATGCTGAGCTGTGGCACCGGCGATTTGGCCACGTGGCCAACAGCACGCTGCAAAAGATGCAAGAGCAAGAGGTAGTCCGCGGAATGGAAGGGTGCACTATGAAGCATGGCGAAGGGTGTACATTGTGTGAACCATGCCTCCAAGCGAAGGCAAAGAAGAAGCCGTTTGGGAGAGGAGGTCAACGAGCGGAGCACGTCTTGGAACTGATACACAGTGACGTGTGTGGACCCTTCCGCACACCGTCTAACGGAGGAAGCAAGTACTTCCTGACCTTCATTGACGACCACAGCCGCAAGTTGTGGATCTACTTCCTCAAAACAAAGGGAGAGGTCAAGGAGAAGCTCCTCGAGTTCGTCGCCATGGTGGAGCGGCAAACGTCCAAGAAGGTGAAGGCGCTCCGAAGTGACAACGGGGGTGAGTACGAGGCATGCAAGCCTTGGCTCAAGCATCATGGCATCCGCCACGAGCAAACCACCCCATACAACCCCCAAAGCAACGGCGTTGCCGAGAGGATGAACCAGACCCTACTCGGCATGGTGCGAAGCATGCTCTTCGACGCCAAGCTCCCACGTCGCTTTTGGGCTAAAGCAGCAACAACGGCTTGCTACCTCTTGAACCTCACACCAGCGACCGCCTTGCGGAAGCTTGGAAAGGAGCAGGACAAGCAGCTAAAGACCCTACAGGAAGCATGGTCGGGAAAGAAACCCAACGCATCTCATCTGAAGGTGTTCGGGTAAACTGCATGGGTGAAGATCCAGTCGGGAGAAGGTGGAGGCAAGCTCGATGCACGCTCCAAGAAGTGCATCATGGTTGGGTACGACACGTCACACAAAGCCTATCGGCTTTGGGACCAGGCAGCAGGAAAGCTCGTGAGGAGCCGCGACGGCGTGTTCGACAAACGCACCCTTGGAAAGGGAGAGCTGCTGGACCCGACCCTCACTCCCAAAGCGGGAGAGTGGATAGTGTTGCTTGAGTCCGGAGACCAAGCACCCGACAACTGGTTCGCCTTGCCAGCAAGTGGTGGGAATGGGAGAGTGGCTGCGGAGGATGATGCAGCATCTGACATGGACGCGGATACCGAGGCGTCCGAGGCTTCCGAGTCTGACTTGGAGTCTAACGACTCTTCTGACGACAACGACGACGACAAACCACCACCTGTGGAAGCACCAGCACCAAAGCAAGAAGCGGCACCACTACCCCGGCGTAGTTTGCGACCAAAGATAGCGCCTTTGCGGTATGAGGATGATTGGACCGGCCTTAGCTGGTCGTGCATGGCTCAGGGAGAGCCATCCACAGTGGCGGAGGCCATGAATGGCCCAGATGCGGCCAATTGGAAGGAGGCAGTGGATAGCGAGCTCGCATCCATTGCCGAGAACAGCACGTGGGTGCTGGTGGATAGACGCGACAAGGCCCACGTGGTGGGATCCAAGTGGCTCCTCCGAGTGAAGAAGAAGCAAGACGGCAATATCGACAAGTTCAAGGCAAGGGTAGTGGCTAAGGGGTTCTCTCAACGCCCGGGCTCCGAGTACGATGAGACGTTCGTGCCCATCGTGACCTTTGCCTCCATCCGCTCTCTCCTTGGCATTGCTGCCGCAAAGAACTTGGAGATGCACCAGATGGACGTCAAGACAGCTTTCCTTTATGGGAAGCTTGACAAGGAAGTGCTGATGGAGGTGCCCGAAGGAGTCAAAGCTCCCAAGGGCAAGGTTTGCACGTTGGTGAAAGCGCTCTACGGGCTGAAACAGGCCCCAAGGATGTGGTACAAAGAGATGGACGGTTTCATGACCGGCCTCTCCTTTGTGCATTGCCAGAATGACCCGAGCATGTACGTGCGCGATGATGGGAGAGGGCTGATGCTGGTTGCGCTGTACGTGGATGATCTGATCATCTGCTCGTCTCCGGTTGAGCTGCTGGATGGGCTGAAGTTTGATCTCAGCAAAAGGTTCAAGATGAAGGACATGGGTCCTCTTGAGTACTACCTCGGGATTGCCATCCACCGCAACCGAGTAGCAGGCACCATCGAACTCAACCAAACCAAATACATTGGTGAGGTGCTGAAGCGCTACCACATGGAAGACTGCAAACCTGTCAGCACCCCAATGACGACCGACACAAAGCTGAAGGCCTCCATGTCGCCAAGCAACGAAGCAGAACAAAGGGAGATGCAAGACATCCCCTACCAGTCCGCCGTGGGTAGCATCATGTACGCCATTGTAGGGACTCGTCCGGACATCTGCTATGCGGTGGGACAAGTGAGCAGATTCGTGGCCAACCCTGGGCCACAACATTGGCAGGCAGTCAAGCGCATCTTGCGCTACCTGCAAAAGACACGTCACATGGGCCTCGTCCTTGGAGGCCAAGAAGGAACGGACCCCCTTCGTCTGAAATGCTACACCGACGCTGACTGGGGAGGAAATCTCGACGACAGGAAATCCACCTCTGGATACGTGTGTACCTTGAATGGCGCTGCCATCTCATGGGCCAGCAGGAAGCAGGATTGTGTTTCCGTGTCCACGACTGAGGCAGATTACGTTGCTTTGTCTGAGGTGTGCAAGGAGACTCAATGGCTCCGCAGCTTGCATGGCGAAATGACAGTACCACAGAAAGACGCCACGATCGTACACGTGGACAACATGAGCACCATCTCGATGGCTGAAGACGAGATCATGTCCCGGTGAACGAAGCACATCGACATACGTTACCACTACTCACGTGACCTGGTCATAAAGAACGTGGTGGACTTGCAGCACTGCGGAACAAAGAGCATGCTTGCTGACTGCATGACCAAGCCGCTGGACAGCGACTTGCATTATGCAGGCATTCGTGGATTCGGCATGAGGAGTGCGGCAGAGAAAGGGTGAGCTCCAAGGCATTGATGGAGCCGAGCAAGGGACAGATGGACAGAGGTGCAAGGGAGAGATTTGTTGAAATAGTGTGCACCTTGTCCACTGCCTAGCTGGCTAGCTACACATACAGGTAAGGCATGCACTGCTGTATGGAGTATGTCCCCTTGGTCTGTTCTGAGATGGGCCAGGAATGCACTGCCCATAATGGGTATGTCCCCTGTGGCTCATCATAGGAACCATACCTTTTTGGCTTGGTTGATTAGGCACCGGAGTCTCAAACCAGAGGTCGCGGGTTCAAACCCCGCGACGACCGCAATTTTCTTTGTGGCCAAAACTGGGACAGGAAGCTTCTAGGAAGCTTACTAGAGCCTGCCTTGAGGATGACACTTGGTGGTCTAAGGACGCACCAAGTAGGAATGTAGGATGAGGTTGGCTCCAGTGGAGCCACTACAAGCAAAAGCTTTAGCAAAGCTCTACAAGTATAAAAGCCTGTACCTTGCATGCATCCATTTACAGTTCTTGCCTTTGAGACTCCTCACAGAGTGTCCAACCAAAGGTAGACACTAAAGACCAACATGCGGACTTCGTGAGGCTGCAAACCAAACAAACCTAAAGTGTGGATCCCTCGTTCGAGGGTGATATGTTATCTTGGTTGCAATACCAAGAGCGGTTGGCGGCCTCCCATGTCGGGACCCGTTTTCTAGACCGTTGCTATCTGGCGCATTGACACTCGGCTCGTTGTCGTTGCCGTTGTCACCTCGTTGTCGTTGCCGTTGTCACCGCCATCTTCTGCACTGCCCTCTTTTGGTACTAGTACTTCTCCCACTTCTGGTAAAAGTGCGAGAGCAAGCGGAACTGCCGCCATAGGGCTCCAAGTCCAGTCCTTCACTTCCTCTTTGAAGACCACGTCACGGTTGCAGATGATCTTGCGTGCGGCGAGGTTGTAGAGGCCGTATCCCATGGTATTATAGGCGAGGAAGGCGGCCTTTACTGACTTTGCGTCCAGCTTGTTCCGGCTGCCGGTAGGCACATGCACCAATGCGCCACACCTGAAGACTTTCAGGTGCGTCACTGTTGCGTCCCTTCCACGCCTCCTCCGGTGTCATCAGTAGCACGGCTCACGGAGGGCTTCGGTTTTTCAGGTACACGACGGTATTGACTGCTTCTACCCAAAAGGTTGGCGGGAGCCCGGCGTCTTCGAGCATGCTGCGAACATGCTCCATGAGCGTGCGGTTTGTGCGTTCAGGCAATCGTTCAGCTGCGGTGTTCCAGTTGGGATGACCTCGTGCTTGATCCCGTGACTCTTGAGGAAGGTTCGGAATTCATTGGAGGGGTACTCTCCTCCACCATCGATGCGAAGCACCTTCAACCGCCTGCCACTCTCATTTTGTGCATCAGCAATGCGCACCATGAAAGCATCAAAGCACTCATCCTTTCCAGCTAGGAACGACACTCACGTCTTCCTCGACTTGTCATCAATGAAAGTGACAAATCACAACTTGCCAGACAAGGATTGTGATGGCATTGGACTGCACAAATCAGAGTGAACGAGTGAGAGAAGCTCAGCCGCCCCCTTCCCTTCCCCCGTGAAAGGAAAATGGGCTTGAGTGCCATCAGCCTGACCCAAAACCCGGTGTTGCACAGGAGGACCAAGTACATCGAGATCCGGCATCACTACGCGCGGGACTTGTTCGCGAAGGGAGATGCGGCTATTGTGCATTGTGGCACTAAGCACATGCTTGCCGATGCCATGACCAAGACATAGCCCAAGGACAAGCACGACGCGAGTTGCATGGAGCTTGGATTGTGTGTGAGGTTTAAAAATGCTACACGTTCCAAGGATAGGGCATCAATGCTACGGTGCAAGGGGGAGATTGTTGACATGGTGTGCCCCTTGCCATGAGTGCCATTGATCTTACTCCCTAGTTCAACCACTGAGGAGTGGTCGAACACCTGATCTGACTTTAGATTTCCATCCCTTGGATTTTCCCATGCAGGATCGAGCTTTGAATCGCTTGATTTGAGTGAATAGTCAAAACGTTAGCCTAGCCCAAAAAACGGGTGTTGGGTGGGTGGAATCTGGTACCCGCCATAGGTGGCGGGATATTCTACCGCCAGGGATTCGAGTTCATTCGTTATGGCCTCCAATTGTACCAGGGGCATGAATGAAGTGATCACAAGGACCTCCTTGACCAGGATGAACTTCTCCTTGACTTCTGAGCGAGGAATGGCGCTTCGACGGGTCATCGTCGAAGCGTCTCCCGTTGCCTAGAGTGCAAGGCCAGGTGGGCCGTTCCACCAAGGGTTATTTCGACGGCCGTAGCAGGGGCTCTACTGCTCCGTTTTGGGCGTGTTTGGATGCGTTGGAAAGATTAGACCATAGGCTATAAGGATCTGATGTAATCTCACTATGTTAACTAACAAAAATGTTGTTACAATTCAGATCTACTGAATGCGACGTGTTCTGCCCACTCACATCCGTGATCCTTGTGCTCTACACTCTTCACCATTGGTGTCCATTGGCTGCCCAAACACTGGTAGCGTGCCTGAGTGAGAACTAGGCATCCTTGAGGGTGCCTCCACACCCACTAGAGCCAACACTCTCTCCCTTTCTCTCTTTATCTCTCTGTCTTTGTCTCTGTCGTTGTTTCTCTCTTTGTCTCTTTATCTCTCTCTGTGTCAGTCATTGTCTCAGTCTCTGACTCTGTCTGTGTCTCAGTCTCAATCTGAGTGTCTTTCTCTATCTCCGTCTTTGTCGTTGTCTCTGTCTTTGTCTGTGTTTGTGTCTCTGTCTATGTCTCTGTTTATGTCTCTGTCACTGCCTCTTTCTGTTTCTTTGTATCGATATCTATCTCTAACTCTGTCTCTGTCTTTGTCTTTTTCTCTGTGTCCGTCTCTGTCTCTATCTTTGTCTCTATCTTTGTTTCTGTTTGTGTCTCTCTCTCTTAGTCTCAGTCTGAGTCACAGTCTTTGTCTGTTTATGTCTTTATCACTGTTTCTGTCTCTGTCTCTGTCTTGGCCTCTGTGTCTCTCTTTGTCTCAGTCTCTATCTTTGTCTTTGTCTCTGTCTCTGTCTCTCTTTTTCTTTCCCTGTTTCTGCCTCTATCTCTGCCTCTTCCTCTATCACTTTCTCTGTCCTTATGCCTGTCCATGTCTCTATTTCTGTCTCTGTCTTGATATTCATCTTTGTCTCTGTCTCTGTCTTTGTCTTTATCTCTATCTCTATCTCTATCTGTGTCTCTTTGTGTGTCTCTATCTGTCTCTCTCTCTCTCTCTGTCTCTCTCTGTCTCTCTCTCTCTCTCTCTCTCTCTCTCTCTCTCTCTCTCTCTCTCTCTCTCTCTCTCTCTCTCTCTCTCTCTCTCTCTCTCTCTCTCTCTCTCTGTCTGTCTTTGTCTCTGTTTCTCTCTCCGTCTCTGGCTCTATCTCTTTCTCTGTCTCTTTTCTTTTTTTCTGTCTAATTCTCTGTACGTGTCTCTGTCTGGATCCTTGTCTCTATTTCTGTCATTGTCTCTGTGTGCGTGGCAGTGTCCTTGTTTGTGTCTTTGTCAGTGTCTGTCTCTGTCTCTCTTTCTCTCGCTATCTCTCTATCGTTTTTTGTCTCTCTGTTCTCTATTTATCTCTCTCCCTCTCTCTCTCTATCTCTCTCTCACTCTCTCTCTATCTCTCTTTCTCTCTCTCTCTTGCTCTCTCTCTCTTTGTCTCTCTATCTATGTCTGTTTTGTTCTCTCTCTTGCTCTTCGCCTCTTTGCCCTTGTTCTTGTTTATGTTTCTGTCTCTTATTGTATCTCTTGCTGTCTCTATATCGCTTTTTGCCTCTGTTTCTGTTTATGTCTTTGTCTTTGTCTTTGTATGAGTCTCTGTCTATGTATACGTCTATATTTGTGTCTGTGCCTGTATCTCTACTTGTGTCTGTGTTTGTGTCTGTGTTTGTGTCTCTGTGTGTATCTATGTGTGTTTGTGTGTGTGTTTTTTTTCTGTGTCTGTGTTTGTTTGTGTTTTTGTCTCTGCATTTTTCTCTATCCCTGTCTCTGTCTCTGTCTCTGTCTCTGTCTCTATGTCTTTGTTTGACATTGTCTGTGCATTTGTGCTTGTCTCTGTCTCTCTCTTTGTCTACTCCTCTATGTTTGTCTTTATTTCTCCCTCTGTCTCTTTCTTTGTCTTTATCTCTTTCTTTGTGTCTGGCTTTGTCTCGGTCTCAGTCTTAGTCTATGTCACCATCTTATTCTCAGTCTGTGACCATCTCTTTGTGTTTGTCTCCTTTTCTGTTTGTATCTCTTTTGTTGGATATGGGGTGCCAAAACGTGACCGGAGTGGGTTGCTCGATAAAAATCATCATGTCACAACAGTGTATAGAGGGTGTTTTGCTGGTTCTCTAGCACTTTATAGAACCCTATTTGGAGTCCGTTTGAGGGTGATGGATTTTTAAGGTTTGGTGGCAATGGGTTCAGTTCAAGTGAAGGTTCCTGTACTACAAGCACCAAGGATGGCCACAATTATTGGCCAGGGAGGTTTGTAGCGGCGTTCAAGGTACACAGGCGGCAGGAGGACCTTGAGGGAGCTTCAAGGCATTTCCCCATCAAGATTATTGGTTGTGCACATGGCACAGATCGTATTTCACTTGTGTGAGAGTATGACTGCCGTTCATCCAACTGGTAGGAGTGTGTTAGGAGGTGAACTTTGACAAAGTTGTTCTTTCAACTCCATGAGCCAAATGAGGCATACTTAGGCTTGTTAGAAAGCTATGCTAATTTCCTTTTTCATCCATGAGTCAAACCATCTATTCAAGCTCTCTAGAAAACTTCACATGCTTCCATATCTTTGTGTCTGTAGCCTACAACTCCTTCACTTACAATTGGTCATGCCTAGTGGCTCTAAGTGAGCTTGATCACTATCTCGAGGGCTGTCTTTGATTGCAGCAGTGGTATAAGAGCTAGAAGAAGGCTGTGCCTTGTCTTTGAGGCATTCCTTGTACCCTGTTGTATGAGAGAGTCATTTGGGGGCTTAACGTTACACTACCAAGGCCGCATCCGCTTTGGTTGTGGCCGGCTTCAACATCGCCAAGTTCAAAGGCAGGGACGTCTTAAACTGGAGCAACAACAGGAAGATGGTGCTGATGGATAAAGGACTCTTAAACCATATCAGTGAGGAGGAACCAGCTTAAACCTCTCTTTCAGTTGGTGAGGCCCGTACCCACTGCAACAAGCGTGATCACGCCCTCACCACCATTTACCTCTACCTCACCGAACAATAGCAACTCCTTGCTCGTGGTTTGCTCACGCCAAAGGAGGTTTGGAAGAAGCTTACGTTTACTTATGCATCCAAGTCAATCCTCATGAACATGCAGATGTGTTGTTGCTTTGAAACTGTGAAGATGGATGATTCCGGATCCATGATTGACTACATCAACATGGTAAGGTATCTTGCCGATTAGCGTTCTGCTATTCAGGACTCTCTCAAGGAACGTGTGCTCATGCTAACCATCCTCTCTAGCCTTCCTAGCGGTTATACTCCTCTCATTATAACCGAGGACAAGCGGAGCGACAAGCTCTCCCTCAACGATGTGGACGAGGGCCTGCTATTTCAGGTGGAGCTGTGCAAGGGAGAGGAGGGCGGACGGGACGTCGCTTACATCACCAACTCTGGTGGTGGGGGTGGTGCTGCACCAACTAGGAGCAAGGCCAGAGGAGGGAAGAAGAAGGATAACTACAGCTACTACAATAAGCAAAGCCATTGGGTGCGCAAATGCTGGAAGAAGAAGGCGGATCTTGCGGCTGTAGTGGAAGCAGGAAAGCAGTCGGACGCTTCCGCAAACGTAGCAGATTGGGAGAGTGGTTTTGTAACAACCATCCGGGTCCAGCACGTCTCTGACAACACCGCCTTGTTGTCCGTGGCCTAGAGCTTAAGGGGGTGAAGGATCCAAGTGCATCGGCTTGTGAGAGTTGTATTGAAGGGAAGCAGACCCTTCCCTTCTCTAGGGAAGGGAAGGGGGCGGTTGAGCTTCTCTTACGTGTTCACTTTGATTTGAGCGGTCCCATGGCATCTTCGTCCTTGTCTGGCAAGTTGTCTTTTTTCACGTTTATTGATGAAAAGTCGAGGTACACGTGGGTGTCCTTCCTTGCTGGAAAGGATAAGGGCTTTGATGCTTTCAAGGTGTGGATGACTGCTTCATAGAATGAGAGTTGCAGGCAATTGAAGGTGCTTTGCACCAACAATGGAGGAGAGTACCTCTCTAGTGACTTTCGCAACTTCCTCAAGCGTCGCAAAATCAGGCACGTGGTCACCCCACCTGGAACACTGTAGCTAAACGGCGTGGCTGAATGTGTGACCGGCACGCTCATGGTTCGTGTCTGCAGCATGCTCCACAACGCGGAGCTCCCGTCAACCTTCTGGGCAGACACGGTTAACATTGCCATGTACCTGAAAAACCGAAGTCCCATGTGCACCGTGCCATTGATGACACTAAAGGAGGCGTGGACGGGACGCAAGCCAACAGTGACGCATTAGAAAGTCTTTAGGTGTGGCGCATTTGTGCATGTGCCTGCCGACCACTACAACAAACTGGATGCAAAGTTGGTAAAGGCGGCCTTCCTCGACTATGACACCATGGGATACTGCCTCTACAACCTCGTTGCTCGCAAGATCATCCGCAGCTATGATGTGGTGTTTTAAAAGGACATGTAGGGCTGGACTTGGAGCCCCATGTCTCTAGTTCACTTTCTCCTATACTTGTATCAAAAGTGGGAGAAGAGCCGGTATGAGAAGAGGGCAGTGCAGAAGATGGCGGTGATATGGGAAATGACAAGAAGGTGGAGGGAGCTAAGAAGAAGAAACAACGGAATCTGATGAGGAGGAGCAGCAAAGCAACACACGGCAGCTGCCACGGAGGTCTGGATGCCACAACCATGGTGCATATGGTCCTCTGGAGCCGTTGAGGAGATCCAAGCGCCTCGCAAGGAAACAGAGGAAGCTGGAGGAGCTGGTGAATCTTTGCAAAGTTCTACCACCAAGAGAACCGTTTGACCTTGAGCTTCTCTTCCTCACAGTCATTGATGACCCAGCCACATTCGCTGAAGCCATGCGCAACGCCAGGGTGGTAGATTGGCGTCCCGCAATAGATGAGGAGTATGGTGCGCTTATGAAGAACGGTACCTTGACCATAGAGGGAGCTCCACTTGGCAGCCAGGTGATAGGGTGTCGGTGGATCTTCTGGCGCAAGCGTGGTGCGGATGGTAAGGTGCTCAGGTACAGAGCACAGTTGGTTGCAAAGGGATATGGGCAAATTGAGGGTGTGGATTACAATGAGACATTTGCACCTATCGTAAAGTTCCCATCCATCTGAGTGATCCTTGCTCTTGCTGCTGCTCTAGATTGTGAGGTGCACCAAATGGATGTGACGTGTGGATTTCTGAATGGTAACCTCAAGGAGGAGGTGTACATGAAGCAGCTAGAGGGGTATGTGGTGGATGGAAAGGAGGATCTACTGTGCAAGCTTGTGAAGGCTCTTTCCGGCCTCAAGCAAGCAACGCGAGCATGGTACCACAAGATAAATGAGCACCTCGCTTGGGTTGGTTTTTTGCGCAATGAAGCTGACCATGGAGTTTATGGGCGCGTGCAAGAGGCAAGCCAGGTCATCATCTTGCTCTATGTTGATGATGTGCTCATTGCATCTGACTCCAAGTCTCTTTTTGATGATGTGAATTAGTTTCTTGCTGCAAGTTTGACATGAAAGATATGGGAGAGCTCAGCCTCTACCTTGGCCTTGAGGTCAACCACGACTAGCAGCAGCTGACTTTGGAGTTATCGTAGAGCATATACATGAGCAACATCGTCAAGCGCTTCAACATGGCAGGAGCGCGCAAGGCCGCAACAACACTAGAAGTGGGAGCAAAGTTGAGCATGATTCAGACTCCCCTCGGCATACAAGAGAGCAGCCACATGGAAGCAGTGTCGTACCAAGCAACAGTTCGGGGCCTCATGTACGTAGCAATCGACACGCGCCTCGATATCAGCCAAGCAATGGGAGTGCTAAGTAAGTTTTGCTCAAATCCAGGCGTGTCGGATTTGGAGGCGGTCAAGCACCTGTTGCCTTACCTCAACAGCAGCAGCAGCCTTTGCCTCACCTTTAATGGCAACAACAGCTCCATCCTCATCAACTACAGCAATGCAAATTCGGGAGGTGACCTGGACACAAGGAGGTCGACCAGTGGGTTTGTGTTTGTACTTTGGCAAGGTGGAATAAGTAGGAGGAGAAACAAGTAAGAGGCTGTTCCCCTCTCCTCCAGCAAAGTTGAGTACATCGCTCTGAGTGAAGCAGCAAAGGAAGCCGTGTGGCTACGTGAGTTCCTTGCAAGCCTTGGAAAGCACAAGACCAGAACGGCTACAATCTACTGTGACAACATGAGCGCCATTGCTTTGACCAAGAAAGCAGAGTTTCACGCCTGCACCAACCACATTCACCTGCGATATCACTTCATCCGCAAACTCGTGGCAGAGTAGGTGGTGCAGATTGAGCTCTGCCCTTCAAGAATGATGCTAGTAGACTTCCTGAGCAAGACAATGAAAGCGCATTGCTTTCAGTAGCTGAGGGGACAGTGTGGACTTATGTGATTTTTTCTCTCGCCAAGTGGGAGAATGTTCAATATGTGGTGCCAAAAAGTGACCAAAGTGGGTTGCTCGATGAAAATAATAAGGTCAGAACTATGAATACAAAGTGCTTTGTTGGTCATATAGCACTTTATGTAACTCGATTCGGAGTCCGTTTGAGTGAGATATGGATATTAAAGGTTTCTTGGCAATGGAACTTAATTTGGAGTCCGTTTGAGGGTGATGGATTTTCAAGGTTTGGTGGCAATGGATTCGGCTCAAATGATGGCTCCTGAGCTACCAGCACCAATGACGGCCTGAATTATTAGCCAGGGAGGTTTGGAGTGGCCTTCAAGGTATGAAGGCAACAAAAGGACCTTTAGGGAGCTTGAAGAAAGGTCCCCACCAAGATCATTGGTTGTGCACATGGCAGGGATGATAATTCTCTTGTGTGACTATGACTTTCGCCCATCCCACTAGGCTAGGAGTGTGCTAGGAGGTGAACTTTGAAAGAGTGGTTCTTCGTGCTCCATGTGCCAAATGAGGTGTACTTAAGCTTGTTAAAAAGCCTTGCTAATTTACGTTCTCAT
Organism: Penium margaritaceum; assembly: GCA_023375785.1. Taxonomy (NCBI): domain Eukaryota; kingdom Viridiplantae; phylum Streptophyta; class Zygnematophyceae; order Desmidiales; family Peniaceae; genus Penium; species Penium margaritaceum. The sequence goes on from SZWC01008279.1 coordinate 35,432, forward strand.
CCATGAGTCCACCATTCGCACTCACTACACAACTTCATACGCTTCGGTAATTTTGTCTCTGCAGCCTACAACTTGTCTCTCACATACAATTGGTCCTGCCTAGCGGCTCTTGCTGAGCTTGATCACCTACTTGAGGGCTGCCTTTGATTGCATCACCCATCTTTGTCTCGGTTTCTGTCTCCGCCTCTCTATCCCTATCTCTGTCACTGTCTGTGTCACTGTCTTTGTCTCTGTCTATGTTTCTTTTCATGTCTGTCGCTTTTCATGTCTGTGTCTTTGTCTCTGTCTATGTCTCCGTCTTTGCTCGATCTCTTTCTCTTTCCCTATCTCTATCTTAGTATTTTGCTCCATCTTCATCTTCGTCTCTCTGTCTCTCTCTTTCTTTGCCTCTATCTCTGCCTATGTCTATGTCTCTGTCTTTGTCACTATATCTGCTTCTATCTTTGTCTTTTCCTGTGTCTGTGTCTATGTCTTTGTCTCTGTTTTTGTCTCTGTCTTTGTCTCTATCTCTGTCTATGTCTCCGTCTTGTCTCCTCCGTCTTCAGATTTGTATCCTTCTATGTCTTTGTCTCTATTTCTGTCTCTGTCTTTGTCTTTGTCTCTGTCCCTGTCTCTCTATGTGTCTCTCTCTGTGTCTCTGTCTTTGTCTCTCTCTGTCTCTGTCTCTTTCTGTCTCTGTTTCTACCTGTGTTTGTCTCTTGCTCTGTCTTTATATGTGTCTATATGTCTGTGTTGATCTCTGTCTTTGTCTTTGTCTTTGTTTCTTTCTTTGTCTTTGTCTCTATCTTCGTCTCTGTCTTTGTCTCTGTGTCTTTCTCTGCCTATGTCGATGTCTTTGTTTCTTTCTCTGTCTGTGCCTATGTTCGTGTTGCCATCTTTTTCTCCATCTGTCTCTGTTTCTGGCTTTGTCTTTCTCTCTATCTGTTTATATGTCTTTGTTTTTGTCTTTGTCCTTGTCTCTTTCTCTGTTTCTGTCTCTGCCTTGTTTCTATTAGTGGTTAAGTCTCTATCTCTATCTCTGTCTATATCCCTTTCTCTTTCTGTGTCTTTATCTCTTTCTTTGTTTTTGTCTATGTCTCTCTCTCTCTCTTTATTTCTCTCTCTCTCTCTTTCACTCCGTCCCTCCCTCACTCTCTGTCTCTCAGTATCTTTCTCTACCTCTCTCTCTCTCCATCTCTCTCCCTCTCTCCCTCTTTGTCTGTCTTTCTCTCTCTATCTCTCTCTCTATCTCTCTCTCTCTTGATCTATCTCCATCCCTCTGCATTTGTCTCTGTCATTTTCTCTGTGTCCATCGTTTTCTATGTCTCAGTCTCAGTCTCTCTCTTTGTCTCTCTCTCTCTCTCTCTCTCTCTCTCTCCCCAAATTTGTCTCTGTTTTTGTATCTTTCCGTGTCTCTATTTTTGTCTCTGTCTTTTTCTCTGTCTCTACCACTTTGATTAGCTACTAAGCTAACCACCTTTGGGAGAGAAGCTGCAAAACCAAAAAGCTCTCAAAGGTTACAAGGTCTCTTCCTTTGTTGACATGTTTCATGCACCCCAAACTTAATCAGGCATAAACTTTACTTTCAATAGTACTTACGCCTTAGCATTACCTCTTAAGAAGAGCTCAAGTCATCAATATGCAAGAGAGCATCAACGATTGTTTGATGAGCATGCAAGATAGGTCATTTTATAGCTTTCTGTCGAGTCTTAGAACTAAAAAGCACATTCGTGGGAAGTGGCCAGGACCAGCTATATCACCAATACACTTGCACTGTGGGCTTGACACATAAACATCCTAATGTCAAGGTGACAGACGAACCATGGAGTGTGCAAGAAGCTAGAGAGTTTCTTTCTTGGAAGCTTCCATAGCAATCAAGACGTGCATGGGGCCAGGATCGAACTCATGACTTCTCACTTGGCCAAATGGTCCGGGTAACCACTCACTGGCATAGTGTTCTCACAGGTCATATCTCACAAGAGACAGAGTATAGTTGAGTTACACTGCAATGGATCTAGGGGTCATACCTCCACAAGGGGTAGGGCGTTCCTTATCCGTCCTACAACAGTGAACAAGGGGCAAAAACATTCAACAAGTCTCTCCCTTATACCTTGCGTCAGTGACCATCACCATTCGTCATCACTTGCACTGTCCATGCCAATGCTTTGCTTGCCCGCCTGGTGGAGATCCTTGTCCAGTGGCTTTGTAAGCATGTCAGCCCGGTTCCGCTTGGTACTGACATAGTTGAGCTCCACTGTCTGCTTGTACACCAAGTCTAGAGCGTAGGGGTAGTGGATCTTGATGTGCTTTGTGCGCTTGGATAGGACGGGGTTGTTTGACATGTCAATGGCAATCATGTCGTTTGTATTGATGATTGTTGCCCTTGCCTGTGGTGTTGTCATCTCAGATAGCAAGCTTTGTAGTCCCTTCATCTCTTTACACACCTCAGCCAAGGCGATGTACTCAGCTTCAGCTGTTGAAAGAGAGACACATTACTGCTTGCGACTTGCCCAAATGATTGAACCTCCATTCAACATATACACAAAGCCAAAGGTAGATTTTCTGTTATTGATATTCCCTCCCCAATCAACATTGGTGTAGCACATGAGACGGAGTGATGCAGATCCAGCGATGCCTCCAAACTGGAGCCCCACGTGCCACATCCCTTGAAGGTAGTGCATGATGCGCTTCATGGCCTGCAAGCGAAGTGGACCGGGATTGGCCACAAACCGGCTGACCTGCCCAACAACATGGGCTATACTTGGTCGGGTGGTGACCATGGCATACATCAGACTGCCCATTGCAGACTAACATGGGATGCCTAGCATGTCAGTTTTCTCCCCTTCGTTGGATGGGGACACGGAAGTGGAGAGTTTGCACTCCAAGCTCATGGGTGTGCTGGCAGGTTTGCAATCTGCCATGTCGTATCGTTTGCGGATGGAGTCAATGTATTTTGTCCTGTTCAGGCTGATGGTATCTCTTGTTTCGTCGCACTTGTTGGAAATTCCAAGATAAAAGTGAAGGGGACCCATGTCCTTCATCTCGAATCTGCTACCCAACTGCCCCTTGAGATCGTCTAGCAGTCGCGTCGAAGAAGAGTATAGAATCAGGTCATCAACGTACAAGGCGGCCAACATAGTCCATTTGTCACTCTCATGCACGTACATGCTAGGGTCATTATTGTAGTGCATGAAGGACTCCTTGGCCATGAACGTCTCCATCTCTTGGTAGCAATGTCTTGGCTCTTGTTTTAGCCAAAAGAGTGCTTTCACCAATCTGCACACCTTGTCCTCAAGAGCATCAACCCCCTCGGGAACCTCCATGAATACCTCCTTATCATGTTTGACGTAAAGGAAGGCTGTCTTGACATCCATCTGATAGACCTCAATGTTCTCGACAACAGTTTTGGTGAGCATTGACCGATGGAGGCAAACGTCACAACTGGAGAAAATGTCTTATCATACTCTGCGCCAAGCCGTTGGGAGAACCCCTTTGCTACCACTCGTGCCTTGTACTTGTCTATCTTGCCCTCCTGTTTCCTTTTTACTTTCAGCACCCACTTGGCCCCCACAACGTGAGCCCTGGCAGGTTTGTCCACCAACACCCATGTCCCATTCTCTTCAATGGAGCTGAGTTCACTGCAAATTGCTTCGTCCCATAGAGCTTTGTTCGGCCAAGTGAGTGCTTCTCCGACAGACGTTGGCTCCTCTTGAACCAAGAATGAATAGTTGAAGCGTCTCCATTCACCCTTATCTGCGTCATAATGCTGTCAAGGTACTTTGAGGCATGAATTGCTCCTTGACCCTGCTCGGTGGTGCTGTTAATGTGAAGGCTAGAGATCTGGTTCATCATTGATGTTGGGAGAGGCATCCTCCTCATGTTTGGGAGGATCGGATACATCGGAATTAGAGTGTGATTCCTCTGAGTCATCATCATGAGCTCCTCTCCCTGTTGCAGTACCTTTCTTATGCCATTTTGTTGGTGCTTCATCTCCCTCTTCAAGGAGAGTGAGTCACTCTCCTTGTTTTGGAGCGTTCTCAAGTTTGAGATGCTCTCCCTTATTCATAGACCGTTCGTGGAAATCCATGTCTTTACTATGTATGACCTTCTTGGCTCCTTGGTCCCACAGTTGATAAGCTTTGTGGGTGGTGTCATAGCCGGTGAAAATGTACTTTCGTGCACTTGCATTGAGCTTTCTGAGCCTTTTATCAAGATTGAGAACACTATGAGTGTGTTAGATTAAATGAATAAGTGAGAGCTAGAACAACTTGTGGCCTAAGTAGTAGAACTAGAAGCTAAACAGCAGGTGGGGTGAGGTGAGGTGCTGTGAAGGTGAGGTGGTGGGGAGGTGAGGTGGTGAGAAAGTGAGGTGGGGAGGAGGTGAGGTATGGAGTTGATGTGGGGAGGTCAGGTGGTGGGAAGGTGAGGTGGGGAGGTGAAGTGTTGGAAGGGTGAGGTGGGGAAATGAGGTGGTGGGAAGGTGATGTGGGAAGGTTAGGTGGTGGGGAGGTGAGGTGATGGGAAAGTGAGGTAGCCCAGACTTGGGGAAAGGATTATGGGCGGTGAAGTAGCGGTGTAGCCTGTTTGGGAAGAGGGACAAGGTGGGGCAGTCCCTAGATGGTATAATGCATGGAGTAGGTTTGGGGGTAAATGGGCGGGGTAGCCCAAGAAGGGGAAAATGGACGGGGTAGCCTTTGTGAGGGGCAAAATGGTGAGCTGGGTTGGGGAACATTGCTCATGGGGGGATTTGAACCTGTGAGGTGAGTCACGTGAATCAATGCGAGAAGCAAGAGTCTCAGAGTTTACTGAAATACCCCTTAGAATATTGGTGCTCACGTTGACCTCCCTTGAAGGTGAGGAGGGCTAAGGCCGAGAAGAGGAAGGAGGCGATGGTGGTCTTTGTGGGAGAGTGCCTTGATGTCCATCAAGTTGGCTGCGGAGGACACGTGGCGGACGTCCAGGTGACGAGCCTCCACTTGCTTGCGGATGTAGAAGTACCGAAGCTGGATGTGCTTGGTACGTGCGTGGAACACCGGATCCCTGGTGAGGGTGATGGTGCTGGCGTTGTCGCACCACAAGCAGGGATAAGGCTGAGGATGGCCAAACTCATAGAGAAATGTGGAAAGCGAGGTGGCTTCCTGTGCCGCCGTGGTGCCGCCATAGAGTTCGGCCTCACAAGTGGAGAGAGAGACAGAAGAAGTTCGCGGGGATCACCAACCGATGAGACTAGAACCAAGGCAAAAACCATAGCTTTGGGTAGAACAACGATCCGCTTGGTCGTCTGCCCAAGAAGAGTCGGTGAAACCTTCGAGAGAGATGTCTGAAGATCCACCAAGAGTAAGGCCACTTGAGTGGAGTGGAGGTAGCGGAGGACCCGTTTGGTTGCACGCCAGTGGTAGGTGGAGAAGCGGGCTAGTCTAACAGTGGGAGAGAGGACGTTGAGAGGGTAGGCTAGGTCAGGACGAGTGTAGACCATGGAATACATGAGACAGCCAACCAACTCAGGAAAGGGGTCCAAGGAGGGGGTGGTGGTGGGGATAGAGGGGTCGGTGAGGCCGTGCTCGGTGGAGAGAGGCGTTGTCGCGCCGTTGGATTGGATGTGTCCGAATCTGAGGAGGATGGTGTTGATGTAAGTTTCTTGAGTGAGGGTGACGTTGCGTTTAGGACGGTCCCCCCGAACCTCCATGCCCAGGTAGTGGGTGAGCTCGCCGAGATCCTTTGTTGTGAATTTTTGCATGAGGGCTTCTTCGAGGGCAACGAGCTCGGCGAGGTCAATAGAGGCAAGTGTCACGTTATCAACGTAGGCAAGAAGGAAACAACCGGAAGAGGAAGTGCAAATGAAGAGACTAGCGTTGGACTGGGTAGTGTGGAACCCGAGAGAAATGAGAGTAGATCGGAGCTTAGAGTGCAACTCCCGAGGTGATTGTTTTAGGTCGTAGACGGGTTGATGAAGGCGACAAACGGCGTTGGAGAGGGTGGTGGGATGACATTGTTGGTCTGAGGGTGAGTGTGCACCCTGGAGGGTCCCTAGCAGTGGCTGGTTCACACCACCAACTGTTTTTGGAGAGACTGAAACTGTGGAGGCAACTGGTTCCAAGGATGGCAGAAAACTGGTCAGAGTGTGAGGTAATAGTTTTGGCCTCAATTGACTGGGAATGAACACTTGATCAAGGCTCACAAGCAGTGGCATTTTGCAGCCACTGATCTAAGCTTTCCAGAACACCAAAGCATGCCAGATTTGGAGCTTCCTAGCAGATTCAATGACTTATAGAGTGCTCCTTGGTATGCTATCCTTTTCCCACCTAGGAAGGCATCCCTTCCCTCCTCTAGAAACTTCTGCCCTTTCCTGGATTCCTCAGCTTGCTTCTAGTAGGAGGGAAGGTGTCCAGAAGACCAAGACACCTCTAGATGCCTTGTAGGACAAGTCACCCCTTGTAGAAGGTGTGCCACCTTCCTGGACCCTCACCTGACCTTCTACAAACTTAAAGAGGAACTCTAGAGGTTGAGCTAGCTTTCTAGCATCTATTTTCCACCTCCCTTGAGGCAGGGCAGAATTTCATCTTGTGGGACTTGAACCCGGGCCCCTGCCTCTAGAGGTGGACACCATTAACCACTAAGCCACTAAGGCTTGTCTTTTTTGTGTTCCTTTTTGGAGTCACTCCTGCCATGGTGAGGAGCATTACTCCAACAATCTCCCCCTTGCGCATCACCTATGGCAGCTGTCCATGCTCAGCCTGCAACTCAAAAGCCTTTCTCCTCATGGCAGGCGAGCTCATACTTTATTGCTCCCTCCCACTCAACCCCATCCTTCTTATGCAGTGCCACCTTCACGCTCCTCTTGCGTGAAGAAGACTTGTGCAATCCCAGTCCGAATTCCCTTGTCGGCATCATACCTTTTTGTCCTTCTTCGCACACGGTTACTCGTGCGGGGCTCTTGAGACGGTATTTATTGCTGTCCCCTTTTGGCGCCATCCTCTCCAAGCGCCTGCTCCCCCTCTCTTGGAGACCTTGGAGACATCTGTTGACTCCCCACCTCCACGTCCATCTCTGGTACTTCGGATTCCTCATCCGAACTGGCCGGAATAAAGTCTGCCGCTTGCCCATCCCTCAGGCGATGCTCTCTGATTGGTGGTGATGCGAGGATGTCACCCTCATTCACGTCCTCCGGCGTCTCCCCCTCAAGGAGTGGCATCCACTCCCCCCTCTTGGTGAGACCTGCCTCCTTGTCTGTCCAACGGCTTTTCTCGTCGAACGTGACGTCGCAACTCCGCAGAATCTTCTGCCTCTTGGGTCAAAGAGCCGATACGCCTTGCTTCCGCTTTCATATCCAAGGAAAATACACCGGCGGGTACGCGGGTCCAGCTTGCTACGTCCCTCACGTACCTGTACCATTGCATGTGCAACACAACCAAACGTGCGGAGGTGACCCACCGCCAGCTTCCTCCCGCTCCACACCTCTTGTGGCGTCTTCCACGCATTGCTCTCCTTGTCCTTCAGCGGCTTGGTCGGCATGAGATTCTTGATGTACGCTGCTGTCCTTGCCGCCTCCGCCCAATACCGTTGTGTAAGGCCGGCGTCGCTCAACATGGATCGCACCATGTTAAGGATTGTGCGATTTGCTCTCTCTGCGACGCCATTCTGTTGTGGGGAGTGTGGAGTTGTTTTCTGCCACTCAATCCCCTTGCTTTTCATCAACCCAAGGCACCCCGCATATTCACCGCCGTTGTCACTCCGGAACGCCTTCACCTTCGACTGTATTTGCCGCTCCACATCAGCCACAAACTCTTGCATGCACGCAAGAACCTCACTCTTCCGCTTCATTGGGTAGTGGTAGAGTTTCCGGCTGTGATCATCGATGAAGGTGAGGAAGTAGCGAGCTCCGCCGATGGAGCTCTCAAGCGGTCCACACACATCTGTGTGTACCACTGCCTGTTTTGCCAATTCACGCATCCCCTTGGCGACAAACGGCCGCCGAGTTGATTTGCCAATGATGCATGGCTCACACACGGTCTCCTTGGTTCCATCAAGGCCGCTGATTTGGAGACCCTGCACCACTTCCCTCTTAGCCATCTCCTTTACTATCGATGGAGAAATGTGGCAGAGTCGGCAAGGCCATAGGTCCAGGTCTCCTCCGTCCTTCGTTGCAAGATTTGCGGCGTTAGACCCCACCGGGCTGCTGAGGATCTTCGCGCGTAGCAGGTACAAGTCCTCCTCCCTCTTGGCACGTGCAATCACCTCACCTTTGCCCTCTTTGCGGATGACGGCCTCCTTTGTGAAGAGCACCTCAAGTCCCTTGTCAGTAAGGCGGTTGACGCAGAGCAGGTTTGCCCCAAAGTTGGGCATGTGCAGCACATCGTAGATTGTGCTCGTGACAGGTTTGCCATCCACAACAGACTCCATGCGGACGTTATCCTCACCGGCGGCCAACTGTATTTTTCCATTGGCCACCGTCATGCGTCTTTCCGAGGCGCCGTAGGTGTCAAATGCCGCCCAGTTGCATTGCGTGTGGCGGCCTGATCCGGAGTCGATGACGGCAACTCCCAGATCCTTCAAGTTGGTGTAGTTGTACGCCATAAGGGCGTGCTCATCTTTCTTCCCGCCCCGTTGCGACCGATCTGTTTTCTTCTTAGGACAATTGCGCACGTAGTGGCCCTCCTTGCCGCAGTTGAAGCACTCCTCCTTCTTGTCACCCTTCTTAGTGCCCTGTTTAGCACCCTTCCACTTGTCGCCTCGGCCTCCACTTTGAGGATGAACTATGTAAGCTGAAGTTGATGCCGCCGCACTTTCTTGACCGCCACGTCACATCAACTCATTGCGCACGTACTGAGCAACCTTCGGGTAGTTCAGCTCGTCGAAAGGCCAGCCACCAAGGACTATGATCATGGGACTCCAACTGTCTGGCAAGGCCAGAAGGAGGATCATAGCTTGCAACTAAGAGTCGACCTCCCAACCCGTGGCCACGCACTCCACTGCGAGGGACTCAATCTGCTGCATGATCTCCATGATGTTGTCGCCTTCGTTGGCTCGGAGGGTGACGAGCCGTTTGAAGATGAAGAGCTGATTGGCAAGGTTGCTTGATTGGTAGATGGAGCAGAGTTTTGACCATGCGTCCGCAGCCAGGGTGCATCCTTGGATGTGCCCAAGTTGTGGTGGGTATAACGCGGACACAAGGAGCGCCAATGCCTTTTTGTTGCGCTTCTTGTATGCCTCCTTCACCTCAGCCGTTGCAGTCTCCGCTGGAGCAGTCTCATCACCTTTTACGAGCTCAAGCAGTCCCTTGTCGTCGAGGAAGACCTCAAACTGCCACCTCCTCAGAGCAAAGCCTGTCCCATCAAACTTAAGGACAGCGCGACTGCTCTCTTGCTCGCTGGTTGCCATGTCTTGCTGTTGGAAGCGTGAAGTCAAGCTGGCTTTGAACCCCTTAGAGGCGTGGGCCCATAACCCTTTGTTGGCCTGAGGGTAAGTGTGCACCCTGGAGGGTCCCTAGCAGTGGCTGGTTCACACCACCAACTGTTTTTGGAGAGACTGAAACTGTGGAGGCAACAAGTTCCAAGGATGGCAGAAAACTAGTCAGAGAGTGAGGCAATAGTTTTGGCCTCAATTGACTGGGAATGAACACTTGATCAAGGCTCACAAGCAGTTGAATTTTATAGCCACTGATCTAAGCTTTCCAGAACACCACAGCATGCCAGATTTGGAGCTTCCTAGTAGATTCTATGGCTTCTAGACTACTCCTTGGTATCCTGTCCTTTTCCCACCTAGGAAGGCATCTCTTCCCTCCTCTAGAAGCTTCTGCCCCTTCCTAGATTCCTCAGCTTGCTTCTAGTAGGAGGGAAGGTGTCCAGAAGACCAAGACACCTCTAGATGCCTTGTAGGACAAGTCACCCCTTCTAGAAGGTGTGCCACCTTCCTGGACCCTCACCTGGCCTTCTAGAAACTTAAAGAGGAACTCTAGAGGTTGAGCTAGCTTCCTAGCATCTATTTTCCACCTCCCTTGAGGCAGGGTAGAATTTCATCTTGTGGGACTTGAACCCGGGCCCGTGCCTCTAGAGGTGGACACCATTAACCACTAAGCCACTAAGGCTTGTCTTTTTGGTGTTCCTTTTTGGAGTCACTCCTGCCATGGTGAGGAGCATTACTCCAACAAAACTTTGGGAATAAAAAAAAAGATGATCTCATGAAGATCACCTTGAAGGAAGGCAACGGAGAGATCCATGGAGTGGAGCTCCATGTTGCAAGCGGCAGCAATGTGGAGGAGGGTGTGCAAAGTGGTGAGTTTGGCTGTGGGAGAGTAGGTTTTGAAGAAGTCAGCTGCAATTAGCTCCAGCCAGAATTAGCTTTGAAGAGTGGACGACAAAACGCTTGCGATGGACATGTGCTCAAGCGAAGTTATGCATGTGGTGGAGACAACGGAGGAAGGCGACAGGAGGATCACTTGAGCTTTGGTACCATGTCGAGAATGAGAGCACAACAAATGTGTTAGATTGAATGAATCAGTGAGAGCTAGAATAACTTGTGGCCAAAGTAGTAGAACAAGAAGCTAAACAACAAGTGGGGTGAGCTGAGGTGCTGTGAAGGTGAGGTGGTGGGGAGGTGAGGTGGTGAGAAGGTAAGGTGGGGATGAGGTGAGGTGTGGAGTTGATGTGGGGAGGTCAGGTGGTGAGAAGGTGAGGTGGGGAGGTGAAGTGTTGGAAGGGTGAGGTGGGGAAGTGAGGTGGTGGGAAGGTGATGTGGTGGGAAGGTTAGTTGATGGGGAGGTGAGGTGATGGGAAGGTGAGGTTTCCCAGATTTGGGGAAGGATTATTGGGGGTGAAGTAGCGGTGTAGCCAGTTTGGGAAGAGGGACAAGGGGGGGCAATCCCTAGATGGGATAAGAAATGGAGTAGGTTTGGGGGTAAATGGGCGGGTTAGTCCAAGAAGGGGCAAATAGGGGGGGGTAAGCCTTTTTGAGGGGAGAAATGGTAGGCTGGGTTGGGGAATACTTCTCATGGGGGGATTTGAACCTGTGAGGTGATTCACAAGAATCAACGTGAGAAGCAAGAGTCTCAGATTTCACTAACACCCTCACTGGCCTGGACCTTGGCAAACCCGGTGCAACTGAACACCTTTAGATTGGAGGTGTTCGGCTTCCTATCTGACCATGCTTCTTGAGGCGTCTTTAGCTGTTGTGTTTGATTCTTCTTGCCTCTCCTTTTGCTGCTACAGGTCTGAGGTTCACAAGGTAGGTAGCTGTACGTGCTGCTTCAGCCCAGAACCTAGGAGGCAGTTTAGTGTCAAAGAGCATGCACTTTGTCATGCCTAGGAGCTTCTGGTTCATCCTCTCTGCTATGCCATTGTTTTGAGTCGAGTAGGGTGTAGTTTTCTGGTGTTCAATGCCCTGTGTCTTGAGCCACTCCGTGCAGGCTTCGTACTTTCCCTTCTTGTCCTTCCTGTATGCCTTCACCTTCTTTCCACTCTGTTCCTCAACCATAGCGAAAAAAGCTTGCAGATTCTCCTTCACCTTGCTTTTTCTTTTGAGAAGTTATATCCACACCTTGCGATTGTTGTCGTCAATACATGTGAGGAAACATCTGCTGCCTCCATTTGACGGTATGCAAAAGGGACCACGCACGTCAGAGTGCACGAGGTCAACGGGTACGAGAGCACGCGTGCCATTGCACTTGAAGGTTTTCCTTTTCGCCTTGCTTTGAAGGCATGGCTCACACATCATCCAGGCTCCCTCCACCTCATCACCTATCTCCATCTCACGCACTTGCTCCTGCTTTGCCATGAAGTCCAATGTGTGATGAGCCACGTGCCCAAAGCGCATGTGCCACTAGTTTTTGGAGGATGTGCACCGGGTTGAATAAACAGCCCCGGTGGTTGCATTTGTTTGCAGTGTTACTACTAAATTGTCTGCCGCCACAGCTTCCGTTGATCCTACATGTCCTTCCTCATCTGAATCTACATTGGTGCTCTCCTCATCATCACTATCAACTGAAGATTTAGTCGTTGAAGTTGTCATTTTGGTCAGCAAGACGTAGAGTCCATCAACACAAAAAACCTGTGCGGCAACCTTCTCCGCAGAGAAGGAGATGTTGATGTCCTTGGTAGGGACTATCACCGCTTCCTTCTCTGTAAAGACCACTGTCATGCCATGGTCAGTTATCTTAGAGATGAAGAGATGGTTGGCCGTGAAGGACGGCAAGTAGACCACCCCCTCTAGCTTGAGGTTCGAATCTCCATTGTTGACACCCACTATGACCAGCTTGTCACCAATCCCCTCAGCTGCCTCAACCTTGCCGTTGGCAACTCTGAAGTTCTTGTTGCATGAAGGAAGATAGATGAAGTCCCTCTTCTTGTAAGTTGTGTACTTATTTGTGCCTGAGTCAAGGTCGTAAGCTCCTGGCCTGAGTATCGCCCTCCCTTTGTTGGAGGCACTCTCAGCCATCAAGCTTATGGGATCCTTCCCACCATTTCTCCTTCGCCATTCATTCCTGTTTCCTCCCTCTCTCTTGGGTACACGGCACTCTCGAGCCCAGTGTCCAGCCTTGCCATAGTTATGGCAGTTTCCTTGGCGCTTTGCACCCCTTCCAGTGCTGCTAGTGCTGTTGTTTCCCTTGTACCTTGAGGAGGTATTGCGGAAGGTGCCGCTGCTCCATGAGGCAAAGGCAGCCATGTTTGCTTTGCTGTTGCTACAACGCATGGCTTCATTCCGCACATACTCAAAGATGGTGGTGTAGGAAACTAGCTCTTAAATCCACAATCCAATCACCATTATAATGGAGCCCCAACATTTCGGCAGCGTCATCAGAAAAATCATGGCCTGCATGTCAAATGTTAGGTCCCACCCCAATGCTTGTGGCTTGCTGCAAGATCGTCTCAAACTTCTGCATAAAGGCGGAGACATCCTCCCCTTTACTAAGCCTCATGCTGATGAGGTTTTGTAGAATGAAGGGACGGTTGGCAAGTGAGGAGGACTAAAACACCTTGCCGAGTTTGGCATTTACTGCAACTGCCACTGTACAACCGCTCATATGTGAAAGGACTGAGGGTTGTATGGAGGACACAAGAATGGCGAGAGCCTTCTTGTTGAGTTTCACCTATGCGACAAGGTCAGCACCCTCCTCCTTTGGTGCTAGGATAGTTCCGTCAAAATATCCTAACAGATCTAAAACATCCATGATGATCTCAAACTACTACTTCCTGAGCTCAAACCCTTCTCCGTCAAACTTGAGGATGGGCGAATGACTCCTGGTTCCTCTGTCCTTGCCCACCCTACAACTACAACTGCTACAGCTGCTGCACCTGTTGTTGATGCCAATGAACCTGTGTTTGAGGTCGCACTAGGCTGTTGGTGAGAAGAGGCAACTGCTTCCTCTATTCACGTTGGCCGTTGCAAGCAGATGTAGGCTGATGTAGGGTGATGTAGGCTGGTGTCAGCTCCCAAGGTAGAAGGGTGCTGATGTGTTGCATTCCTCTCCTGGTGATGTTGCTCTGCAGCCAGAGAAGTTTTGGTTGAGAGCTAAGGCGCTCTCATAACTTGTGACCTTAGCGGTGGCGTGCGTGAAACGTTTTTGACCAGAGGTGTGGGCCCATAACCCTTTGTTAGCTACTAAGCCAACCACCTCTGGGAAAGAAGTCACAAAATCGAAAATCTCCCAAAGGTTTTTAGGCCTCCTTTCTTAATTGACATGTGTCATACACCCAAAACTTAATCAGGCATACACTCCACCTTCAAGAGTACTAACGCCTTAGCATTACATCTAAACAAGAGCTCAATTTGTCAATAGGCAAGAGAGCATCAAGCAAGGGCTGATTGATCAGCATGCAAGACAAGTCCTTTCACAGCTGTTTCTCCTGTCGTAGAATTCAACAGCACATTCCTGGGAAGTGGCCTGAACCAGCCATATCACCAATAGACTTGCATTGTGGGCTTGACACATAAACATCCTAGTGTCAGGGTGACAGACCAACCATGTAGCGTCTAAGAAGCTACGAACTTTCTTTCTTGGAAGCATCCATAGCAAACAAGATGTGCATGGGGCCAGGATCAAACTCATGACCTCTCACTTGGCCAGATCAACAAAATGACCAAGGTAACCACTCACCCACATGGTGTACTCATAGGTAATATCTCACAAGAGACACAGCATAGTTGAGTTATACTACAACGGATCTAGGGGTCATACCTCCACAAGGGAAAAAGCATTCCTGATCTGTCCTACAACACTGAATAAGGGGCAAAAACATTCAACATCTCTCGCTGTCTCTATTTCTGTCTCTGTCTCTGTTTCTGTTTCTATCTCTGTCTTTGTCTTTGTCTCTGACTTTGATTCCGTGTTTGTGTCTGTCTCTGTGTCTTTCTCTATCTCTTAGGTTGTTTCTGTCTCACTCTGTTCCTCTTTCTCTATCCGTCTCCCTCTATCTCTCTCATTCTTCCCCTCTCTCTCTCCCCCTCTTTCTCTTCCTCTCTCTCTCTCTCTCTCCCCTTTCTTTCTCTTACTCTTTTCCTTTTTCTTTTCATCTCTCTCTCTTCCTCTCTTTCTTTCTCTCTCTCTCTCTCTCTCTCTCTCTCTCTCCCCCCCCTCTATCGTGCTCTTTCTCACTCTCTTTCTATCTCTCTCTCTCCCTCTCTGTCTCTGTCTCTGTCTCTGTCTCTGTCTCTGTCTCTG